>JABCQV010000067.1:0-144996 GCA_013186375.1 Fusarium aywerte
TTCACTGCAATTTTAACCCCCCCCCACCAAGGTTTGTCGTCTTGTCACCGTCAGATAAGTCTCTTATTGGAAGATTACCAACCTTGCATTTATCACCGAACACTTATATTTCACTGTAATTTAAGATGGTAAGCCGTCGATAATAACCGCGGAAGACTGTATGTAGTACTATGTTTCACCTTTATCAGGACATCATTTGAGATGGTTACGATTCCAAACATGTCTCTAAATACATGTCAAGATGCTCCCAGCTCACAAAAGCCTTGACATACTCCACCTCAATACAAATCCTCGGCCACGCGTCAACAATGTCCGCAAAATGCTTTCCCCAGTGCATCGGAATTACAAGCCGGAAGCCCTCAAAGAACTTGAACTCAATAGTTCTTACACTCGGTAACTCTGGCCGTAAGGATATCAATTCATCGATGAGCTTCTTGGCCAGCGACTCGTGACCATTCAGACCGCAGAACTTGTTAATCCACTCGTCTGCCGAGGACCCATCGTGTATATTGACGTGAAGCAGAGGTACATAGCTTACAAAGACAAACCGAGATGTTCCAATGATGAGCCTATTGGAGCGCTGTTTCATCATGCGTGAGCATTGTCGCACTTGCTGTGCGATTCCTGGCGAGTTTTCGTACTGGCTTGGGTCAAGGACTGGAATGACCATCGCGTGGTCTTTATATAGTAGATGCTGAACATCTTTCGCGATGACTTTGTTTAGGTAGAGAAGAGGCGCGTTCTTCGAGTTGTAAGCTGATTTGGACACTAGAGCATCCGTAAATTGTATGTCTTGTATTGCGTAGGTGTAGATGATGTCTCTGACTTCTCTGGGGAAGACTGAGAAGGGGTTGTCAACTGCCATGGTCAGAGTGAAAGGGGACGCAGAAGTTGAGAGTTCAAGTCTAAATTGAGACTGCAGAACTCTTGATATACCGTCACTAGCCGCCGGATGATCTGATTTGCACTTTTGCCTAGAATGCAAGGTTCCAAGGGACGGACAGGCAAATGATAGGTCAAATTTGGGAACAAGGTGATCTGGTATGAAATTATGCTTAAATCGATGAAGGGTATTTTCATATGAGTTCGTTCATGCGCCATAATATGGATTACACTACTGCACTACAAAATTAAAGCCACGAGCATACAGCTCGACAATCATGGATGCCCTGAATTACAATTATCACCCTATCACTGCGTCAAATATTCTATCGGAGAGTTCCACCGCATGCTTTATCCTAATGCGCCAAGTTCCCCGCGGGAAACTTGTAGAAACTTCAAACATACCATCGCAGTATACCCAGATAGCTTAACCTCATCCTCCCCCTCGGCTATGCCATGCAACGTTTCCTGCGGGGGGATAACAACACAATAGAAACCCGTTCAACCTCGAAGAATACTCTCAAATGACGTACGAAACAAATTTCACCTACCGAAAAGAGGTTATCTACATCCTTGTATGACTGTACAGCTATCAAAAGTGCTCAGCTATCGTTGAGCGGGGAACCCTGCTTTATACCACAAGGGACGGATTGTCGCACCGATCTACACAGCGGACCATGATTCCGATGTACGGGTTAAGTGACCGATGTAGATACAGCGCTGGATTTGATAAGTGAACAAGTATAAAGATGTGGGTGTTTCTCATTCGGTCATGGGCTTGTGAGGTCAAACTGTTTGTGTACCTCAGCTTTCATCATTCACAACTACATCCAGAAACAGCTCACCATGTCTTTGGCTGCAGCGGGCAGTCACTTCAGCTCCTCGTTAGGCCTATTAGCCCTCGGTGGTGGCTCCTTCAATGTATCCATGGCAGACCATGTCATACGCACAGAAGCAGATCTTGGTGAACTAAACGAATTTTACAACACCGACTTTGCATCGCGTCGGTACAAAGCCTTGGAAGACTATCACAAAAGCGAACAGGACCTTCTTGACGGGATTGACTTTGAGAATTTGGACCAAGAGGGCAGAGTAGACTATATCATGCTCAAAACGTATCATACACGACAGTTGAATAATCTGGACCTTCAAAAGACGTCCAAGAAAAACTATGAGCCACTTATTCCGTTCGCCGAGGATCTTGTTGGTATTCTTGAAGCGAGGCAGGACGTTGAGCCAATGAAGGCTAAGGAAACAGCTGGACTTTTGAATAATATTACAAAATCCATCGGTAATGTCCAGACAAAGGTGAAGGATGGTGGTTTCAACGTTACAGAAACAACCGGCTACCTCGCTACCAAAGCTATAACCACTCTCCTCGACAGTTTGGCCGAATGGTTTACTTTCTACTCCACCTATGATCCCCTTTTCGACTTTTGGGTTACTGCTCCCTGGCAAGCAGCCAACTCCTCGCTGACAGAGTACCTCACGATTGTTCAGACAGAGCTCGCAGGTATGAACCAGAAGAACGGACAAGACGTCATCGTCGGCGAACCCATCGGTCGTAAAGGCTTAGAAGTGGAGCTCGAAGCAGAGATGATTCCGTACACACCTGAAGAACTCATCGAAATTGGAAACCAAGAGTTCGAATGGTGCGAGAAGGAGATGATCAAGCAGTCAGAAGCTCTCGGTTATGGAAAAGAATGGAAGAAAGCCCTCGAGCACGTCAAGAACGACTACGTTGACCCCGGCAAGCAAACGGAATACGTGCGCAGCTTGGTCGTTGAAGGAAGTCTCTTCGTCACAGAGCGCGATCTCGTCACCGTCCCACCTCTAGCAAACTCAACATGGCGCATGACAATGATCGACGCAGAGCGTCAAAAAGTCTCACCATTCTTCCTAGGTGGTCCAACGATTCAAGTTTCGTACCCTGTTAGTTCAATGGAGCACGATCTCAAACTCATGGTCATGCGCGGCAACAACAAGCACTTTGCCAGAGCTACAGCATTTCACGAGATGTTTCCCGGTCACAGACTGCAGCTGTACATGGCGGATCGATACAACTCGCACCGCAAGCAAATCTTTGACACGCCCTTTTTTGTAGAAGGGTGGGCTTTGTACTGGGAGTTTCTGTTTTACGATAGAGACGATTTCCACCATTCTCCTGAAAACCGCATCGGTGCGCTTTGGTGGCGGATGCATCGGTGCTTGAGAATCATCTTTTCTCTGAAATTTCACCTGGGCGAGATGACGGCTCAAGAAGCGGTGGATCTCCTCGTTGACCGGATCAACCATGAGAGGAGTACTGCAGAGGGCGAGGTGAGACGGTCTGTCGAAGGGACGTACTCGCCGCTATATCAAGCTGGATATATGCTTGGTGCTCTCCAACTGTGGAAGTTGAGAGAGATGGCTGTTGATAGTGGAAAGATGACGCAGAAGGAGTACCATGATGCGATTTTGAGAACTGGTGGGTTACCTATTGAGATGGTCAAGGCGTTAATTCTGAATGAGGAGCTTTCCAAGAATTTCAAGGCTGAGTGGAAGTTTTATGACTTTGATTAAACATTATATCGCCAAGCAAGTAGCTCACTATAGGCGCGGAGGATTAACACCTAGTTTTCACCTTCCATCCTACTTTCAACATCCTTGCCAGAACCAGCAGGACAGCAGCGAGTGAACTCGAAAGAGCAGCCCAAACATGTGCCCCAGCAAGACTCTTCGACTGCAACACGCCTCCAATAGGCGGTCCAGATAGACCCGCGAAAGAGATAAGACTAAAGCACATTCCCATCCTCGTGCCGATGGTGTCAAGTCTTTTCGTAATACTGGCAACGCCAGTTGGCATAAGGCTTTGGAAAGCTCCAGATGCGATGCCATAGAATATAGAGAAGATGTACACCCCTGCCACGTTGTGCACCGCTAGCCATGTGTATGCTACGATAGCTACGCACAGCCCGGCTGGTGCAATAGTGTTCAACGGACCGATTCTATCGGCGACAAAGGGAATAAGGACACGGGTCGGAAGACCGACGGCGTTGATGATGGTTGTAAGAATTGACGAGTCAGAAAATGACATGCCGACTTCTTCTTGTCCAAACGACGCAAGCTATCAACATTAGCACATCGCGTTCTTTTACTCAAGGAAGGACTGGAAATACTCACATAATAAAAAGTGTAGTAGACAGACCACACAAAAAAGAATAATCCGCTAACGTACGATACATAGAGCATATCCCTGAATGCTGTCCAATCAATGATAGGACCCGTCTGTCTCGGCGGAAGTCTAGGCCTCATGAAAACAGCCACAAGCGCAAAGCCAGCCAGATTAATAAATCCCAGAACCCTCGACGTCCACGAGAATCCAATTTCCGGGAGTAGCGTTCGAACAACAAGGGGATAAACAGTACCGCCTAGAGAATTCCCCGTAGTGACGAGGCCAATGGCTATACCCCGTCTCTTCTCAAAGTAGGTTGCGACCAGCGCAAGCGAAGGGGCAAAGATGATTCCTCCTCCGATCCCCGTCACCACGCCTTGTGTGATCATCAAATGCCAGTACGAAGTCGACAAGCTCATCATAAAAATTCCCAGAAGCTGTAGAGTTGCGCCCACGAGGAAAGTAGGAATCCAAAACCCAGCATCTAATAACCTTCCGGAAAAGGCACTCCCAAAGAAGGTAAACCAGACCTGAATTGACCCGATCCATGAGATCTGAAACGGCGTTTGAGGAAGCGTAGACGTGTAGTGTGCTTGGAAACTGCCGAAGGAATTCACGTAGCCCCATGTTGCAAATATGACGATCCAGCCCATGGCGACTTGGATCCAGGCTTGAAGGCCGCCGTCTGGAGGAGGAGGGATGTCACCTGGACGGAATGAAGCACCTGCCGATGCGATGATTTCGAGATCTTGCATCTCTGAACGGGTTCCTTCGCGACGGAGAGTCCCTGTTCTACTGTGATCATCTTATTAACATGATTTGTTTGCAAAAGCATTGGAAAGACTACAACTCACGTCATGGTCTCGAGATTCGAGTCGTCGAATTGTGTTGTTTTTACCGCCATTTTTACGAATGTTTAATCATGTAGCATAGCTTGCGGTCTTGCAATTATCAAACAAGAAAGGAGTTTTCTTTTCCAAGTTGGATCATGTTATCGCTAGAAAATATAACGTGACAACCGTTACCGCTTCTTCTTGTTATTTACTGACCGGAAATAACAATCTAGATAAGTGAGTACCCGCTGAAAAAATTCTCGTAAAATGTCGGTTCGGGTAACGTTCACCCGAGGACAGTAGTGGATGATGATCAAAGATGAGCGGGTAGTCGTGCTATTTGAGCGCTACTCTGTACTGTAAACTGAGTAGTGTTTTAATCTCAATGACGATGTTAACTATTTCTTACATTTATAGATCTTAGTATAACTACATTATAACCCTAATCTAACTTCTTGTACTCTGTAAATATTAATTATTTAAGAGCAGAATAGAGATTAAGAGTAAAGGACTTAATAATTAGTGCATTCTATCTTTTTAATCACTTGAATGATATTTAGAGTAAAGTTATCCTTACCCTATGCACTCGGTGAAAAGGAATAAGATAAGATAAGATAGGATAGGATAACAAGATACATTACATGAGCTGAGTAGTGCGACTAGAGCAAAAACGGCAAAATCGAATCGCTAATGGATGTAGCATTACGTAAATGCTTATTCCCGTGTTATTTCTATTCCCAGAGTCAAGACACCGAAGTCGCCGACTCAACCTTGTTCACCAACAAATGCTGAGAAATACATATCAATGCATCACAATGCCAACGACCGAATCTACCAACACAGAGGACTCCAGACCATCAAGCGTGACGCCCGGCCGTACGCGTGTAGCGCGAGTCGCATGCAAAGCGTGTCACACTCGTCGAGTCAAATGCGACGCCGCTGATGGCCAGCCATGTTGGCATTGTCGCAATCGCGGTTCGGAGTGTGAATTAATAGAGTCAAAACGGGGAAAGTATGTAGCAGAAAATTAACAAATGCGGTGATCTGAAGACTTACGATGTTGGTAGGTACGCAAGGCGGAGTAATGCTCAATCTCGACAGCAGCGCTCTTCGCGGCGTTTGCGACAGAGTCAAAATCCAGCTCCTAATCGAGATGAGACACCAAATGTTGATATTGCAGTCATGACTCCCCAAAGTCATGAAACTATGCAACATCCTGAGCAGCAAGCAAAAGATTCACATGGCGCACGAAATACGGATCCAGAGCCTCAGCAACAAACCCAATCTAACCTAACCCAAGTCAAAGATCGGTCTTTCTTTCTCGGTGATTCGAGTAGCTTATCGTACATTGTCGAACTGATATGTACCCCGAGAGGCGGCGTCAGTGAGCCAGTCAAGGTGCACTATCCCATCCCAGCATCAATAGTAGACCGAGCAGTTGCCCCGAGTCGACCTCAAACCGAACCGCTCCGTTTACAAGACGCATTAACACTGCCGTCAAAAGATATATCCGACCGACTCATTTACACTTTCTTTGATATAGTGCACCCACCTTGGCCTGTTGTCGATAGAAGATCATTCATACAGTCCTACCGATCAGGGAAAGCATCACCGCTGCTTCTACACGCAATGTTTCTCGTGACTTTCATCTTTTGCGACGAGAACTTGATTCAAGATGCTGGTTTCAGTGATCGTGTTGCGGCACGTAAACACCATTACCTTCGTGCTAAGACGTTGTACGACGTTGATCATGAGACCGATCGGGATCTCCTCGCTGCCTCGCTTCATCTTCTAGGATTCTGGTGGAACGGACCTGACGATCAGAAAGATGCATGGTTCTGGCTGGGTTGTGCGACATCTTATGCACAGTCACTAGGCTTGCATCGGTCGTATGTTGCCCAGTCCCTTATTCCTGGAAAGTACTGATTTATTTGTAGATGCGTGGCGTCTAGGCTCAGTCCAGAGAAAAGGGCATTACGGAAACGTATCTGGTGGTCTATATATGTAAGTCCAGTTTTTCCTGTCCGGTACAGATCTCTCATACCTTTAGACTCGAGATCGACATACCGCTGCATGTCTAGGAAAACCATGCAGAATTCGAGATGAGGACTGCGATGTTGAGACTGTCACGGAGGCTGACCTTTACTACGATGATGTTATCGATGACCCTCTCATACCGCCCCAAAAAGAATATCAAACAGCCTTCTTCCTTGAAATGCGCAAGGCTGCTGAAATCCGTAGGTTGTTCTCTTCACGGAAGAATTTGCATCAGCTAACGATTCATGGCTAGTTGGGGATATTGTCATCGGAGAATTTAGTCCTCGGCGTCTGGCATCAGAACGTTATGAAGTTGCTCATCTCAAGAAAAGACTTGAACAGTGGGAGGCGGAGTTACCAAAGTGCATGCAAAAGGCATCTCTTGACGAAACACTGGGAGCGGCGTTTTGGGCTACACAGTTGCATATGGCATACCAGTAAGACAACACAAGTAATCGATCATTCTTAACTGACAAGAGACAGAAACTATTTCATCCTTTTGTTTCGACCGAAAGCGATCGAGGACCTGTCGCCGGCGGAGGCTGAAAGAGATAAGATGGCACGAAGAGCAGCTGATTCCATCACGCACATGACTGAAGATCTCATTACCTTTGGAACACTACGCTATGCCCAAATGCACATGTAAGTAAACTTTCAATATTTCCAACTTCGCTTTCTGACATTCTGTAGAATTCCTGCTGTTTTCGGGGCCCTTTCGATCCACACACTAGTCATCTGTCGAAAAGATCCCATCCGTCGACAACTAGCAGGCAACAAATCACGACAATGCATCCTCGCACTAAGTGAACTAGCAAAATCTTGGCCCATCGGTCTATGGATAACAAAGTTCTTTGTGAATCTCTTGAGACGCCTCACAAGCCAGGGCTCTGCTTTGTCAGCTGGGTCAATAGTCGATGTTACTTCTCGTATAGCGAATACCAATCGCGCCAATGAGGACTCTTCTCTAAATGCTACACGGGAGGCTAGCGGGAGCGGAAGGCCGCAAAATTCAGATGAGACGGTGAATGCGTTCAGCCACCAGGATAATACGGCGAGTGGGTTGTTTAATAATGCTGATGGCTCAGGGATGGAAGAGCGGCAGGCAAGTGATATGTGGCGACAACCTCCTGATCAGTTTGGATTTGATTCTTTTTGGGCGCAGGATACCATCGATGTCGACTTACTGCTGCAGAATGGGTTGTGTCCCCTGCTGCCAGCTACCTTTGGTCCTATGGCTCCTGGCTCTTTAGGTTTGTGATTTCGAATGTCTTCTGGTCAGGTCTTTGACGTGTTCAGTTTTATGCAAGATAGCTTAATCCATATGATAGATGTAGTGGTGCTAATAGCTTGAAATCAGTTACGCATATTGTAAAATGCAGATGTGTTTTAGGTTAACAATTAACCAGGTCCTTTAGTTAAATAAGGCAGATACTGTTATGCTATCGGAGGGATGAAGGGAAGTGCAATGGACCCATGTAAAAGGATATTGTACAAGTTGAACCTCAAGAACAACATCTGCCTGGAGATAGATCAAGGTTACACTGCTAAAAACACACTGTTAGATAGGCAGGTAGGTAACAACAAAATAGAGACACTAGAGGAGGCTTACAGAAACATCTAGTCAGAAGATTTCCTAAACTGACCTAAAGATTTCTGCCGCTATCCTAATCTTTATATGGCGAGAGAACTTTAGTGTCTCTATTCTATTATAACCCACCTGAAAGGATCCTGAACAAGGTGTCGTAATAGTTGAGTCTATTTCTACTCTCAATGGTATAAGTCTATAATAACCCTGCTGTCTTAATACAACTCCATGTAAAAACCAAAGTACACAGCTTTTCTTTCCACGAAATTGCCATCTTCCCATTAAACCCACCCAAAGTCTTGCACCTAAGTAATTGAAGCAAATCTGCTCTTGGCTCTCAGCTTCTTTCCGTATTTAAAGAAAAGCCAAGGGAAAGGCGCCATGGCCACTGTCAAGAACGCAAGCAGACTAGACGCCCACTGAAAACCAAGCTTTTCGTACATCTGAATACCAAAAAGAGGAAACGCCGCTGGCGAGCATGTTAGAAACTGCGGTTAGATACGCAAGTGAAAGAAAACTTACCGGCGAAGGAGCAGCGGGCAAAACTGTTGGCTGCCATTGCTGAGGCGGCGTATTGAGGATAGGCGTCGACCAAGAAGGTAAAGATACCGGTGAAGACGAGAAGCATGCTAAATCACGGTGTTAGTTTATAGTTTGAGAGAGGACAAGTGAAACTGGACGTCGACTTACCCGCATCCAAAAACTCCTGAACCAATAATGGGCACAATCCAATGGACGCTCGAATACGTTGTCCAAGCAAACCAAAATAGACCAATAGGGATGAGCACGGCACCAAGAATAGTCGGAGGCAGTCTATACTCTGGCTCACTGATAGCCTTGCCCGTCTGCTCCTCCTGCTCAGCCAACCACCGCGACCGAAGTCTAGCCCAAATCGGTGTCGTAGCCGTTGCAAAAATGAGACCGACGAAAATACCCAAAAAGGTCATACCAACCTGCCAGAGGTTCATACCGTGGTTCGTGCGGAAGACCAGGGGGAATGCGCCAAAAAAGAGGTAGAGAATACCCAGGAGGATGGCCGAGTAGAGATCGAGACACAGACACATGGGCTCGAGGAAGAGAAGTTGGAAAGGTCGGAGGACAGAGATCTTGAGGTTTTGGAGGATGGACTTGTGAGCGATTTCCATAGGCGCGCGGTACGCGTCGTTCCCAGTCTCTTTTCGAAGCTTCCTTGCTTTCTCACGCAACAGGATAGGATGAAACGTCTCTGGCGCAAAGAACACAATGGCAACCATGAGAATAGCCGCCCATATAATCATGACGTAGTATGTCCAGCGCCAGTTGGTATTATAATTGATAAAGCCTCCCAGCAACGGTCCAAGGGCGGGTCCGATAAAGGGCGCAAGAGATACCAAACTCATAGGTTTCTGGATCTCGTTCTTTTCAAAAACATCTCCTGCTGTTCCGCCAGCGACGCTGAGAAAGCTGCTTCCCGCGAAACCGGCGAAGAAGCGCGCGATGATCATGGTCTGGATGTTTTGCGCGACGGCGGAAGGAATCGTCCAGATGATGAAGAGAGCCCATGAAACGAGATAAATCGGTCGACGGCCGTAGTATTCGCTCAGAGGACTAGTGAGAACTGGACCAAGAGCAATTCCCAAGACGAAGGTTGAAAGGCCGAGAGTGGCGACGATTTGAGAACAGTTGAATTCGGCGTTCATTTGCTGGTAAGTAGCTGTGTAGATGGAACTAGCGCATGTCCTACATATATTATCGATTAACAAAAAGGCTCGGCGAAGTGGGAATGCTCTCTCTCAACTTACACGCAAAGACTGCCTACGCAGGCAATAGAAACGATTAACCATTTTCGCATCGTAGGCATACTCCTCGGACACAAGGGATCCTTGTCTCCGTCCCACGAGACCTGGAATGATTCGTAGGCGGTATCATCCTGGTTACCACCAGTCTCTGTAGTTTGGTCGCTCAAATTCTGATCTTGATTTTGGCAAGATTCGTTGTTGTTGTTTCGCTGCTGCTGGGCATTCTTTTCCACATCGTTGCGACGAATATCCTTCTCTGTCTCCATGACGCGTTTAAGAATAGTAGTGAATGCTGACGACGCTTTTCAAAAACATGAGGACTGACGTAGGTATTTAAACAGAGAGGAAGAGCAAAGGGGACTAGGTAGGGAGAAATGGCGCCGGGTCCACGGCATTAGAAAGGGATTTGTAATGACAAATTCACTTTTTTTACTCTGTAAAAAAACCGGAGATAAGGAGGATGTGTGGGGAATAAGAGGTAGGGTATTTTGAGATGCCTCGGCGTCTTGGAAGATTAGCTGTGACGTACCGTACTGTACCGGTGGATGTGGGTTATTTAGTGTAGGGTTTTTTAGTCGCCTCCAGTCGGCGATTAAATTCATCATTATTGTCGCAACGTAGAAAGTAGATTTAACGTGTAAGTGAGAACTCAAACGCAATTGTCTCTAGCAGACATTGTGCTTATTGATGAACAATGATTGATAAGCGATTAACGCAATAATCAGGGTCTCGACTAATTATCTCCACAACGCCTAATCGAGTATCTATTCGTCTAATCGTCAAAGTATCAACTCTTTACGCCATTATGGGTAAATGTCAGGAGGCTATGAGACTGTCACAGTCTAGGGTAACATAAGGGCGAGATATCATATGCTCTGAATCTAGTTATTATTTTGACAGAAAATTACAATTTGAAAACAGTGACAATTCTGTGAATTTTTGCTAAGTTGTTTCCCAATCAATTCGATAAATACACGTTGCCAAGAATGGTTGAGGCTCTATTGAAGTCTTGCTTGTCTTGTCATTGGACCGATTATCATTCCTCTAAACAAGTCAGTGGTAACTTTCCCCTTGCATCGACCACATTAAACTCAACCATGACAATGGACAAAAAATCAGAAAAGCCAGTTCTGTTCTTGTAAGAAAATCAATTATTCGCCTCTGAAGGCCAATACTGACATTTTTAGTGACATTGATAATTGCTTGTATTCACGCAGTAAGTCAACCCAAACCAGCCATGAGTCACTCAATCTCCCGCTCACCATCTCCCAGATTACAAAGTCCTGGAACTCATGTCAAACCGCATCGACTCATATTTCAAAACTCATCTCGGTCTTTCACCTGAAGAAGCAGAGCGTCTTCACAAAGATTACTACCAGCAATACGGCCAGGCAATCGAAGGTCTCGTGCGCGATTACCAAATCGACGCGCTCGACTACAACGCCAAAGTCGATGACGCGCTGCCCCTCGACGATATCATCAAGCCCAACCCACAATTGCGACAATTCCTCCAAGACATTGACACTTCGAAAGTCAGACTTTGGCTGTTGACGAATGCCTATGTTAATCACGGGAAAAGAGTGGTGAGGCTGTTGGGCGTCGATGATTTGTTTGAGGGATTGACGTATTGCGATTATTCGCAGGTGCCATTTGTGTGTAAACCGCAGAGAGAAATGTTTTTGAAGGCCATGAAGGAAGCTGGGGTTTCTGAAGCTGCGAATTGTTATTTTGTTGGTAAGTTGTATCTTGTGGTTGATGTTGTGTGATTTTTGCTGATTTCATTCGTTATTCTAGATGATTCGCATAAGAATTGTGTTGGAGCACAAAAGGCTGGTTGGACAGCTATTCATTATGTAGAAGAGGGTTTTCCTTTGCCCGAGACACCGGCATCACAACATCAGATCCGTAGTCTTGAGGAGCTGCGGTCGCTCTATCCAGAGTTCTTCAGGATTAGATAGTAGGAAGCGATTTATATCTGCAAAGTGCCCTACACTCGAATTGCATGAGATATCTTGATACGAGTATTGGTGTTACTTCCCGTTCCCCGCACGTGCCCTGTTTCCTCTAATTACCCTGATCGACACAAGCTGCATAGAAATACGGTCAATCTGAGAATGAATATAGAACTCATAGGACGCTGTTCTTTAATTATATCAAATTGAGTGTTTCGACAACAGCCTGTAAATGGAACAACCAGCAGAGAACTACTATAGGCACCAGTCCTAGCGATTTGAAACCCAAATGCATATTTCTAAGCCTCAGTTTTCAGTCAGCCGCAACTACTTTGGCAGAGCTGAAAGCCGTGTCTCACACTGAGCTGACGATGAGTAAGATTCTTGTCTGGAATGTGCCTCTCCTTCAGCCCTCAATTCTGCCCAAATCTGGATGAACCGACCGGCATGTATGAAATTTAGACCCTGGCAATGGACTAGGATGTGATGGTGATAACCACTTGATAGGTATTTCAGCTGCACGGACGTTTTCCCCCGCTGGAACAATAGTGGCTTGCTGAAATTCCCTAGTTCTCCCACTAGGTTACCACAGTATTTGCTTAAGCTGATTTAGTCCATGCAGCGCTCAATCGAGAAAGCTTATGCGGCACGGCACGGGCTAAACGGGTCAAGTTATCGCATTGTGGCTGCGCGGAGCTGAGACATAGAGTTCGTGTGCTGGGGTCTAGATTGAAAGCTATTGAACGCCTTCATGCTGAATGAGTTTGGGTGTTGCGAGTGAGCTTTCGTTCAGCTTGAGAATGAGGGTTACCGACTTTGGAATAAAAGGTTGTGACTTCCCGGACTGAATTGCATTTACCTGGTCTGTATCCCTATTTTCATCGAGTTTGTTTGTTATCCTTCATCAATCACCACTCAATATGCCAGGTCTTACCACGAATCCATCCGATGACAAGCCCATTACTCCTAGCGCTCATGTTGAGGACGCTATAATCCCCGATGAATACACCAAACTCATTCTTTGCTTCGATGGCACTGGTAACACTTTCAGCGGCACCAATGCCGATACCAACGTGGTAAAGATTCTTCGCAAGCTCGATCGCAACCATAACAAGCAATTTCATTACTACCAGAGTATGTAAATATTTCATGTTCTTTACTGTACAGCCTTTTCACCAGAGCTCATTCCTTCGGATTTACAATGTTGTCTTTTGGTATGGCGCGACTAACAGTCAGCAAAGCTGGGATCGGCACCTACGATGTGAACGAAAGCTCCATCAACAAGACATCCCTCGGCGAGCTCAAGAGCAAGATTTCCAAGACCATGGACCAAGGATTCGGTACCACCTTTGATGCACACATCATGGCCGGATATCGTTTTCTTATGCGATACTATGAACCCAAGGCCAAGATTTATATCTTTGGCTTCAGCCGCGGCGCTTATACTGCCAAGTATCTGTCGCGTATGGTCAACAAGGTTGGTCTCCTCTGCAAGGGCAACGAGGAGATGGTCCCTTTTGCCTATCGTTTGTATGCTCGCGCTCTGCAGTGTGAAAGCGAGGATCGTATCGCAGCGCAAAAAGGCAACAAGGTCTTTGGCATGGGTATGCATGATGTCCCAGCCAAACCTGACCCTGAGACCTTGCTGAACGGTAATGGCCAACCTAACGACGCGCCTAATGGTATGTCGAATGGGGTATCCAACGGCCTACATGATCTTTCAGACGACACTTCTGATGCTGGGTCAGAAGAGTCATCGGAACATACTCCCGCTGGTGCAGAAGAGACCACTGAGAGCGACGACGAGGAAGACAAAAACACCTTCATGGCTGGAGACACCCCTATAAAGAGAAGAAACAAGACAAAGATCGCCAGAAGGGAGGTCAAGGCCTTCAGTCAAACCTTTTGCCGAAACGAAGGGACAGACCCCACAAAGCACAGGAACATCAAGGTCTTTTTTCTAGGTATGTGGGACTGTGTCAACTCTGTTGCAGTCGTCGAGAAGAGTGCACCCGCTCCTGTGGAGGTGACTGGTACTGCCAGGCATGTTCGTCACGCCGTTGCTGTTGACGAGCGACGCATTAAGTTCAAGCCTGCTCTTCTGGCCCAAGACATCAGAACAGTCGTGAAGGAGGCCGAGGAGAAGAGGAAGGATGATGAGTTGAAAGACAAGAAGAAGAAAGTTAAGAAGGCCAAGAAGAGGAACAAGGCTCCAAAGACGGAAGAGGAGAAGAGACGGGAAGAGGAGCAAAAGAAGGAAGAAGAAGAATACAAAAAAGAGGATATCAGGGAAGTTTGGTTTCCTGGTAACCACGGTGACATTGGAGGGGGTTGGCCTGCGATGCCGGCCCTCAAATCCCCCGACAAGATGAAATGGAGCGAACGTCTCTGGTACATCTTCCGTACCATGAAGCCCGAGGATGTTACCGGGGGCCTCAAAAACAACGACCTGCAGATGAGCGACATGGCTCTCGATTGGATGATTCGCGAGGTTGATCTCGTAGGCAAGGAGGATCGCCAGTCTGCTGTTCACTGGTGTCATACTCTTGACAAGTTCAGAAAAACGATGGAAAACGAGACGAATTTGCAGAAACATGTGATCGAAGGATTCATGCATGACACTTTGTCTTTCGGATACGGGTCGTCTTTTTTCAAAGTCTTCATGTGGAAGTTCATGGGTAAGTCTTTACATCTACACGCTCAAGAATGGAACAGTACGATTAACGGTATATCTATAGAAATACTCCCTGGTATTCCTCGCTGGGAACTCAACGACAAAGACAAAAACGAGGCGAAGAAGGGCTGGGAATCATATCGCTGGACTCCCAACTTTGGTAGCTATCGTGATATCCCACGCCGGGCTATCCTGCACGATTCTCTCATAAAGCGTCTGAACGCTGGAGACGTTAATTACCGTCCGATGAACAATCACGGCCACGGCGCGCCTTGCCTCTTGGGTCCTGGTGGCAAAGGAGTTGCGGAGACCAAAGTTGCCGAGTTTCAGAACCAGAAGCCTCTTGAGTCTTACAAGGATCCGAATGAGAAAGCTTGGGCTAAACGACATCAGCTTTGGCAACTCAAGCAGGAGGAGGACTTTGCAATTTGAACATGTCACTGTGTGGTAAGGTGTTTCATTTTGGATGACGGTAATTGGTAGGTTAGGATAGGCAGTTAATTTTACTTTGTTTGGATATCATGCTTACCAAGTAGTCTTGTAAATTAGGAAGACGTTTTGGTATGCTGTCAGTACCTGTGAAATAATCAAGGATATGGCCAAGCCCTGAGGTGTGCTTTGGTTTGTAAGCTTACAGACTATCCTGGGCCTGGAGCTGACGGCATGAGATATTGTTATATCCCCTTCATGCTGACACCTTAAAGTACACCACGCGCCCTTTTTGCTCACTGAGCGTACAAGCTGCACCCTGTGGGAATAACCCCGGATATAATGATACCGGGCCGAGCTATCCCGAGCATGACATTGCCACGATCCTACAGGATTTCCGATTAAAAGATAAAGGGTCTTGGAACCTAGACTAGAAAAACAAGGCCCTTAAATCATCAACGCCGTATCCTCAATAGGTGCGAGATAGCTGGTCATCACAAATTCTCACGCTACTTTATCCAGTGAAAAGAAAGAGGCTTCAAAAAATGGAAACTCCAAAGCGCGTGCTCGTGACTGGTGGGAGCGGTTTTATAGGTGGACATATAGTCCGACAACTTCTCGACGATGTCGCAACGATAGTTGCCATCGTGAGCCGCCATCCAAAAATACCTGTCGACGTTTCAGACAAATCGCGCATCTCACTTCATGCAGCCGACGTGACAGTCAGAGACCAAATCGAAACAGTTTTCAAGGACTTCAAACCTCACGCAGTCATTCATGCCGCATCGCCATCCTACCTCGACACCACAAGCGCGTTAATGAAGGCCAACGTCGATGGAACAAAGGCGTTGTTGCAAACAGCGATCGCTTGTCCTGATACAAAAGCGTTCGTTTTTACCTCTACTAATCGCGCTGTTGTACCCACCCAAGAGCCATTATCAGAGGAGAATGCTCAACAATACGATGAGACAAACGCCCCAAATGCATACGCAGGGTCCAAGGCGCTGGCCGAAAAACTCGTCGCTGCTTCAAACTCCGATCAGCTATACACCTCGATACTACGAATCCCTGTTATCTATGGGGAGTACGATCCAAACTACGTTCCCCAGCTTGTCGCTAGTTTACGTAAAAAAGAGCATAAAATGCAACTCGGCAATGATGTCAAGTTCTACGAGTTTCTCTACGTCAAAAAAGCAGCTGAGGCGCATATCCTGGCTGTGGAAGCTCTTCTAGACCCCAAGACTCGTGGTCAAGCTGGCGGAGAGGCATTCTTCATTTCGGATGGGAAACCACAGAAGTTCTTTGAGTTTTGTCGAAGGTTCTACGCTGCTGCTGATAATCCCGTGGCGCCAGAGGAAGTAACGAAAATCCCTTTGTCTGTCATGCAGGCAATGGCTTCGACAACGGAATGGATATATTGGATTTTTACTTTGGGAATGGTGAAGCCTAGTCTGCGTAGGGTTAACATGGATAGCCTTGATACAGGCTGTAACTGGTCGCTGGATAAAGCGAGGAGGATATTGGGGTATGAGCCGGTTGTTGACCAGGATGATGCGATCAAGCGGACTATGGATTGGGCAATGAAGGAGTTTTGAGGTTGCAATACGCTTCTTACAAGGGACCCGGTTGTCTGACGTTTGGAATTGCTGGAACTTAGGTGAACTGACTCTTTAGCAGAATATTGGGACTTGCGAAGAATCTAACGAGGTAGACCAGAGTTAGCTGGTATAAGTCTGGTAGACGGAGCTAGATATACAATGGCCAAGACGAGGGAGAGGAGCTACTATGGATACAATATAAATGGCATTGGAGCTATGGTTTTGCGTAGACATAGTGGTCTCTTGCCTTAAGATACATGGTGTTTTACTGATCAAAGAGCTCACTGTCTAGGCTCAACCATCTCAGGGCTGCTCCTGGTAGCATCGTTCCTTAAACCACTCTTTCCACCGTCGATGCTACCCTCGCCATTGCTATTGTGAGCCATCTCAGCATCGCCAGCCTCAATGCCGCCATTATCCACAATAGGAGCGTTGTCGAGGGTCATCTGGGGCGCAACATCATACTTGCCATCACCACGCTTCAGTCGATGAGCAGGAATGAGAATGTTGAAGAAGCGAGGTACGATGAAACAACCGACGATAAAGATGACGACCATGTGCATGAGAACAAAGCTGTAGACGAAGGGGGGGTCGTTGCTGTGGTTATTGAGGAATTTGGGATACGCGAAGGAAAAGACCAGTGCGACAGCGGGGCCGGTAACATATTTGAGGCAAATGGGCCAGACCCAGTGAATCTTCCAGTTCTTGCCGCCGTTAGAGATGACAGCATTCAGATCGTGGCGGAGTTGTTGGCCCTGTAAATGAGTATTAGTCGAATGGTCGTTTGTGGTTATAAGCAAGGAATGATACATACCGAGTAGAAAGCCGCGTACCAGAAGCGGCTAAGAACAGAATTCTTACCCCAGAATCTAGGAGCCGGAATGGTAGGAGCCTTTCCAACAAAGGCAGAGACGAGCGAGCAAGCAATAAAGATACCAAAGCCAGCGCCAGCGCCTGCACTAGGGCTGACGACGTGACCAAAAAGAATACCGATGAAGAGGGAGAGCACATAACCTCCGTTATAGACAAAATAGCTGACGAGACCAATCTGGTCGACGGGGTCTCTCCAGCGGTACAAAGTACAGGCCATGTAAGTCTCTGACCAGACGGTAATAAAAAGGGCGACATCGTTGACAAACATGTCGATAGCATCAAGAGTGTTGAAACCGAACTCACTGCTGTAGATGAGCGCAGTGACAGCACCCAGGATGATAACTGAAGTAGAGATGACCCAACGAGGGAACCTCTTACCGAGATCACTGTCACAGAGCAGAGTGACCAGGACTTCAGCTAAAGCAAAGACGCAAGTAAGTCCGAGAAGAACTAAAGTCAGGAAGAAAAGGGCGGAGAAGAAGTTGGAGCCAGGCATCTGAGCAAGAGCCTCGGGATAGTAGAAGAAGCCAGAACTGAAGGTGGACAAGGGATCGACCTCGCCAGGGTTGATGGCCAAGAAGCCGACTACGCCCATGACAGCGAGGGCAGAGGTAATCTCGATAGCTGAGTTACTCAAGGCGATAATGAAAGCATCTTGAACAGCGTTGGCGTACTTGTTGTTGTACGACGCATACGATGTAAAGTAACCAAAGCCAACACCGATAGAGAAGAACATTTGGCCAAAGGCATCTTGCCACACGCCTGGACCTTGTAGAGACTCGCTTCGCCACATGCCGACATAGAGCCTGAATCCATCAGAGGCATTTGGGAGAGACAAAGATCGGATGGCTAGGATGCCAATGAGAACAAGAGGCAGTGCCATAGTGACGTATATGACCCGTCCTGTAAGGCCGACTCCCTTGAAGGTGCACATCCAGACAACAAACCAGATCATCATACACCAACCAAACGTCTCACCAACAATACCACGACCGGGGTAAGATTTCATGCCGCCATCCTCCCCACCAACAGGATCGACATTGCGAACCACGCTGTTGAGGAAGAAGTCGACAGTGTCCTTACCAGCCCAAGGCAGAGGACTCTGAAACGACAGGCGGAAATAAGTCATGGCAAGAGCCAAGATGGGTACATAGTACCCCACGACACTAAAGCCATTAAAGACCATGGAGAAACCGATACCCTTCGCACGGTGGTTGACGTTATTCCAGGCGATGACGCAGCCACCGCGATACGCCTGTCCGAGTGTGATTTCGAGAATGAGGATGGGAATACCGACGAGGAAGAGAGCGAAGACGTAGGGGATGAAGAACTGCAGACCGTAATTGTTGAACACGACGGAGGGGAATCGGAGAAGGTTGCCTAGACCGACTGCACCACCCATGGCGCAGAGGACGAATTGAGATCGTGAGTTGAAGTTATCACGACCATCTTCGTCTTTGTTGGAGTCTGGAGCTAGAAGCAGCCAGACGCGCTTCGCCAGACTCGGCTTCTGGCCTTCAGCGGCTCTCGCCATACTGGACAACACCGATGATGAAGAAAAGTGTAAAGGAAAGTGAAGTCAAGGAAAGAGGAGTCTCAATGCACGAGAATAGAGTAGATAAAGACGTAAAATCTCTTCTCCACAGAGCAGAAACGGTGGAGCAGATAGCTCCCTTGATATATACCATCTCAGAGATAGACATTTAAGCTTACTTTACCACGTAGATAACGAATGCAACCAAGACCATCTCAAGCGAGGGAGGGGAGGCACCAAGCAACAAAAATGAAAAGGAGCCAAGGAAGTAGCCAAGATGGCATGGTCAGACCAATAAATTACAATCTTGGCGGTTGAGAACCACTTAATACTTGCGCAAAGTGATTGCCGCAGCACAATCTCCTATCTCGTGATTTGACTGCCAAGATACGAGATAGGAAGGTAAGATGATAACTTTTTGCTGTCCAACAGTCCGCATTGTGTTGTATGCTGTTAGACTGGCTAAAACATGAACTCGCCAAGGAAATGCCAATGCTGTTCGTCTGGGGTGGCGCTTATTTTATATCTCTGACCTCCCATTTCCAGCAGGTACGCATAGCCTTGGCTCTCTTGGTGAGAAGGAGTACAGTACTATTGTTAAATAGCCTTTTGGTTCCGTTCTCTGGAAGCCGTTGATATCCGATGCTATCAGCTCCGTCTTTGTTAGTACTTCTTGGCGTTGGAGCCAAGGGACTCGGCTGAATCAGAGATTCTGCTTGGCTTGATAACACTAACCAAGACTGTGAAGATACTAGTAATAATCAGGATTTGTAGGCAGATCGTGATTGATTGACAGATTGCGATTCATGATCAGTTTAGTTTGATGAAGACGGCTTATTTACTTCGAGTAGAAGGGAGCTGCCAGATTTGTTTGCATGTTGCCCATAGCCGTCACTGCCGCGTGAACTTACCTTACCAAGCGACAAGACAGTGAATGGGTGAGCCTTACCGTCGCTTTGAACTAAGCCATTAGTGGAAACAGGAGTGAACCTTTGTCGTAAAAATCACACCTGCGTGGCGCTGCTGCTTGGCATGCCGAGACTTGAGACAATAAGAAGCAGCCGGATGAAACCCATTGCTCTAACTCTCAATGACAACAGATCACCTCATTTATTATATACCACGTCTGTACCAGTCCATTTTCCCGACCGTTGAAACTACTCACTTGTGAAATTAAGCATGAATCAAGAACCGGGCTCGGGGTGGGTTGAATAATCTCCACGTCTAGGTCCACCTCCGCACTTTATGTATCGGCTATATCTGGGGTACAATCCCTAGCGGGGAAGGTGATGCAAGATGAAATAAGAGCGTCG
The DNA here is from genome assembly GCA_013186375.1 of Fusarium aywerte. NCBI lineage: Eukaryota > Fungi > Ascomycota > Sordariomycetes > Hypocreales > Nectriaceae > Fusarium > Fusarium aywerte. The sequence continues at coordinate 20,643 of JABCQV010000067.1, forward strand.
ATCGTGGGTCTATTTTACCTAATAAAAACTGATGCTTCCACAGCGTGGCTATACCTGATTTCTAGTATACGTATTCAAAATGTTTGTTCTCCAGATCCGTTTTGTCCAGCAATCCCATTTCCCATCCCCTTCTCTGATTCTCATCACGCACAGTATGAAACTCTCGTCTTGATCTATTCCTCACCCAAAGCAACACCCAGAGCGCAACAAGACTGGCCACTTGGATAGCGATGCAGGTAAACATCATCCCCACACCCAGCTCATACTGCGGCTCTTGGTCAGATTTGAAGAAGAACGGACCAACAAAGTTCCCGAGACAGTAGCCAATCAGTAGTATAGCGTTGGTTGTGATCTTCTTTGTGTGGCCAGCGGTATTGGCCATCGAAATAGCCATGCTCAGTGTCCATGTTGCCGTATAGGTGAAGGATATCCAAAGACATGCTAGACGGGCATAGGCGTCGCTGTGAGGGATGAAGTGGAGACCTAAGACGCCGGCGAGGAAAGGGACCAAGGCGAGGAGCATGATAGGGATTCTAGAGTTTTTGATGGCAGAAGCTCCCCAGCTGTATTTGTTAGTAACGGAACGATTGGGTTGGTTGTCAGCTTGACTTACCAGGCTAGCACGCAGGCGACCATTTGGACCGCACCTGAAGGCATTTGGTATAGTGTAGTAGTAAGTGTACTAAATCCAGCGCCTTTTATGATAAGACCTTGGAACTATAATAATCTCATTAGCCACGTTCGTCATTATTGGAAGAGGCACTTACAGCCGACAAACCACCGTTTGGGGAATTACTTGTAAGAGCAAACAAGAACAATAACCAAGTCTTGGGATCCATCATAGCCTCCCAAAACTGAGCCATCTTGAAATGCTTATTCTCAATACCAGTCCCGTTCCCTTTAACCCTTGCAACCACACGCGCTCTCTCATCGGGTGTAAGAAATTTTGCTCGCATCGGCGCTCCAGGAAGGCAAAACAACAACAGGACACCCCAAGCAACGGTGATAGAGCCCCAGATAATGAAAAGCACTCGCCAAGATGATAAGGATGACTGGATATGTCCAATACCGAAACTGGCGATACCAGCGATGATGTATCCAACACCCGCTGATCCGATCCATATTCCCATACGTAGAGGCTGCTCGCTTCGCATGTAGTACATGCTAAAAAGAAGCATTGTGCCGGGGTTTATGGCAGCTTCTAGTGCCCCGAGCAGAGTTCGGACTGCGACCAATGCAGGGAAGGATTGGACTGCTCCATGAGCCATGAGTACCGCACCCCAGGCAATAACCTAGACCCTCTCAGCAATTGCATATCCATGGTTGAGTGGGGGCTTACCGTTCCAGACATGAAGTAATTGATCGGAAATCTCTGCAGAAACATACTAGCCGGAAACTCCCACACAAGATATCCCAGATAGAATATCGCTCCGGTCCAAGAAAACTCATTACCCTTGAGATTCAGATCCTCTCTGAAGCCAAACACAGCAGCATAGCTGATAGTGTTCTTATCGATGGATTGCAAAGCGTATGTGAAACATAGAAGAGGCATGAGTCTAAGGTCTAGTTTCCATCGAAGTGCGCGTGCGAGTTCAGGGCTCGTTTCAATCTCATCTGCGTCTCGGCAAAGAGTGAGGGCTTCGGCCGTTGATACATCGTTGATAGTACCATCCTGGATAGATTGGGTGTGTTTGAGATCTTCTGGGTACTTTTCGGTCGTCATCTTGTTGAGTGTCAACAAAAGTAAACGGCAAACGCTAGGGACAAGGTAATGCGGGACTATATCTGGCATGCGCTTTATATCGCTTTATATAAATGTCGATCTTCGGTATGTCGGACTGTTGATCACTCGACGCTGGGTTATTTCACCCGCGGGAAAATTGGCCCCTCACTGGGAAAGCTTATCATTGTCCTACGGCTATCTTCACCCTTGAAAGATAGGATTATCTTGGTTCATATCAATAGAGGGTCTCGATGTAACCATCTAGATAGTAGCCTCCTTTTGATCGTTATCTTCAACTCCCCGGGCCCTTGCCTGGATGTCTAACTTTTCCCTACTGTGCAAACGTATGGTAAGGTTGATAAGTCTGAAGGTTTTATAACAATACTCCATTGACTTACCCAACCGGGGACTATAGCAGGCTTTCGGGATCATCTGTTTCTCTATCTCCACTTGATAACTGCATCTATCGTCATGCAGACTAGGGTCTGTATCCCAGATCCTTGATAAACGCGGGGTAATAGCTTGTTTGTATCCACATCTATCTTCCCTATCAGTGAATTCCATCCCGCGGCAAACCTGCCAGTTATCCGCGGACAAGTAAATCGACGGTCTACAGAAGAGCATCCGAAAGAGGATATAAAACAGGTTATAATGCCTGGATCTCATGATAAGACGATTGACGCGAAAGTATACTGCAACTCTATCCTATCCCCATCATGACCTCCCCTCACCCATATCAAGCTCTTGACATTGACGAAAGAGTCAAGAGAGTTCTCGCCAATACACCTCTCATCGATGGCCACAATGACTTACCTCAACAACCAAGAGCGTGCTTCCACGGTAAAATCCATAACAATGAGAAGTTTGATTTAGAAAAGGGTTTCCAGCGAGGAATGACAGACATTCCTCGTCTTAAACAAGGTAATCCTCTCTATCAAAATTCCTTGTCATTTATTAACGCGAAAAGGTGCCGTCGGTGGCCAATTCTGGTCTGTATGCGTACCATGCCTTCGATCAGCTGAGAACTTCACAACACCTGAATACTCCGACATGGCTCGCGATGCCATCGAACAGATTGACCTGACGTTACGACTGGTAGAGTCATACCCTGAGACTTTTCAATTAGTCAGTGGCCCTTCGGAAGTGAAGGAGGTATACGCCAGTGGTCGAATTGCATGCTCTATCGGAATTGAAGGTCTTCACATGGCTGGAAATAGTATTGGTATTATAAGAGCCTTTTACAGACTGGGAGTTAGATATGTGAGTACCAATTCTGCAAAGGCAAGAGAAACACACTGATATGTATAGTGCACTCTTACCCATGTTTGCAATAATGCTTTTGCAGATAGCTCAACGTCCAAAGTTGGCCCTGTCCATGGAGGTCTATCCGACCTTGGAAGAGCGGCAGTAGTAGAAATGAACAGACTCGGTAAACTACACCTTTTCATCTGGCAAGCCCAGGCTAACATCTCAGGCATGATCGTCGACATCTCTCACGTATCCGAAGACTGCGCCAGACAAGTTCTCGCTCTCTCTCGCGCCCCAATAATGTTCTCCCACTCCAACGCAAAAGGCGTCTTCGACTGCCCCCGTAACGTCCCAGACCATGTCCTAGACAAAGTCCCTTCCAACGGCGGCATCGTCATGGTAACCTTTGTCCCCGAGCACTGCACTACACGCCGTCGAGAGGCGAAGATGCATATGGTGATAGATCACTTGTTCTACATCGCTAATCGCATTGGTTGGGACCATGTCGGCCTTGGATCTGACTTTGACGGTATAGCGAGTGTTATTCCTGGCCTTGAAGATGTAAAGTGCTATCCGCATCTTCTTAAAGCCATCCTTGATAGAGGGGCTACGGAGGAGCAGCTGGCAAAGGTTGTTGGAGAGAATATTCTGAGAGTCTGGAAGGGTGTTGAGAAGGTGAGGGACGAGATGAAGGAAGAGGGGGTTCTGCCTGTGGAGGATGTATTCAAGGACCGCAAGTGGTGGCGCTGGGATGGGTTTTATCAGATGGAAGATCCGGATCCCGAGGATAAGTTGGGGCTGGATTGGTATGGAAAGCCTCCACCAGAAGAGGGTCTGTATCTTGAGGAATAGATAGTGCGTACGTGAGAAAATGCTGCGATATATAACCCTAGGTAACCTGTCTGCCTTATGTAGGGCTCTTACACTTTTGGCTATCTGGTCTAGTGGTCACGACAGAAATAGTTATGTTTCCCGTTTCATAGCTGCTCAACTACTCTAGCATATATACGGACCAGAGATGCGAGGTTGTAAATATTACAAGCAAAGACCGACACCATCCAAGCATTCGCTCTACCAGTTTCCGTTTACACCCGGTCCCCAGCCCATGGATCCCCAATTCATCTGACTCATATTGAAAGCAAAAGGTGCCTGGTCCGGGACAAAAGTACCCGAAGTGCTTGTGACAAACCCGGGCTGTTCGCCCATATTGAAAAACATACCAGGGTCACCAAACCCCGTGGGCATCTGCATAGGCACATCATCCATATCCATCGTCACGTTGACCTTAAGTTGTTCCCCACTTTCTTCCTTGGTCCCTAGAGACATCTCAGCAGTCTTCTCATTGATAAAGTCCACAAGTTTCGGCGTAGTCGTCTCCTTCCCAGCCTTCTCATAAGCCGTCTTGACGGTATCCCACGCGTACAACACGATATTTGTGAAGGGCATAAAAATGGGATGAGGCTTCTCTGCATCAACCTCAGCTCTGGCCGAATAGTTATCATGCATCGCTTTCCACGCCCTCTCCTTCTGGTCGTAAAACGGTTGGCTTTTCAAGTGCTGAATGACACGGATATACGCCGGAAACGGGAAATGAAACTGAAGAAGCCAGCGAAAGTTTTTCGTGAGTGGTGAGCTAAATAACTTGGTATCGCATTCGAGCCAGTGCAGAGCGCACAAAACGGCAGCCTCTTGGCGTGCTAGTGTGTATTCGGCGGGGGATTCAAGGTAAGTAAGATATTCGTTCATGAGGCGGCAATTCATAAGGTGTGAGCGTGCGGTCCACAGGGTCATGAAATGAACTCGACTGTCCGGATCACAGAATCGCAGGTACTTTTCTTCAATCATCTTCTCCAGAGTCACATCGCCACCAGGTGGGAGCTTCTTGGCCAGAGGCTTCATGGCGGGGTTTGCAAAAGCGAGGTAGAAAGGGCTGTTGCGGTAATATTCGCCGACTTCGCTTCTGACAAGAAGAAAAATGGCTTCAGTAGCTTGGTCTTGTGGCTTTGGTGGAACTTTCGTTTCTTCTCGAAGTTCCGAATCGCTGACATTTGTAGGCAATGCGCAATCCCAGCTTGGAACGAGAGTCGTGGGCTTGTGGTCTCCTAGGGCGCTGACGCGGGAGTCGAATAGCACGAGTGACCACCAGAGTCTTCTTCGTAGTTCTCCTTCGAGGATGCTGCATCGTGCGTTCTTTGCTTCACTCTGTATACCCATTCGCTCTGCAATGCGAATTGCTACAGCTAGCATTGCGGAGATAGACTTTGGGTGACTGGCTGCTCGGATTGAGACCTGAAAATGATTAGTGGGAGTGGATTTGACAGCGTATATAATACTCACTAGATACATAAACAATGCAGTCAAACAATCTCGATTACCGGTCCGGAGGAAATTGCAATTCAACAACGCTTGCTGGCACCCAAAATGGTATCGCGTCGAAAGCTCCTGTTTGGATTGTTTGAACATGGTTTCGCACTCGTCATCTGACAGACTGAGAACAGCCATGCAGTATATGCTAAACATCAGAGCTTCAAGTGTAGGTGATATGTCCTTTAGGTTAGATGCAGCTTCCACAATGGACGCTTGCAGCGTTGGAGTGTGCGTAACTTTGAGAAGTGGATTGACGTTGTCGAGATATATCTGCCACAATCTGAAGAGGTGGGTTGGCTCTGGGTGGAGAGTGTGTAGTTCAACTGCTGATTGTCGTGAACCGAAAAACATATGCTCATCACTGATAGGCACCTGATCTTGTGCAGTGCTGAAGACGTTTTCGTAAAAGGCATCATTGGGATCTCGGTACTGACAGACGTTAGCGAGCTCTGTCCGACTTGTCTTGCTCAATGTACTGTACCCCCTGACGCATTGCATGCCAAATGCTTCTACCTGTGGTCAGAAATGGGTCCTCAATATTATCCAATGACAACTTACTTGGCTTCGGCTATACCCTCCGACCTAGACTGGGGACCCTCGTCTTCTTTCTGTTCGTTATCAGAAAAATACTCATTCGGTGAACTCTTTGCCGTGGTGGTATCGTCATCATGAAGAGGGTCAAACTTGACATTATTCTGTCTCATGAGGGTCTCGTATCTTCTTAGCCGGTCCAGCAATTCCCGTTCTGGGAAGCGCCGCCTCCGAGGTCTTGGCTGAGTAGCCGGTACACATTGTGTACCATGCTTGACGCAGCTCGAACAGGGAAAAGTGCGGTCACACTTGACCTTTCGTTGCTGACAGAGAACGCATGCCAGCACTCGACTCGGTTTAGGCCTGGGCTTGGAGGTTTCTTGCGTTGGTGTAGACATGGCGGGACGCTGTTGCACTTCGGTGAATTTGCAGCCCCGAGAGACTCATCAAGAGTAGGTGATTCTGGGATTACTATATGCTGGAGATATGGATGGTATGTAAATTGTTGGGTTAACATGGCGAGATGATCCACTTTTCGAGTACATCCCGGACTTTTCTATCTCCCGAGGAGACCCCACTGTTCGGTTTATTCGCTCTCGCGATATGGTCGGACTTTACAAATGTCCATGTCCGACTATCAATCTTTCTACAGCGCATTTTCCGACTATCGTATGTTCCTGTCCGAAAGATTGGCTCTAATGTTTGTTATAGCTATTAGGACTTACTGTAGCACTGATCTGAAAAGTCGTGTCATCCGGCACTTGATTGTTCAAATGTAAACAGTTTCCAACCATAAGCGGAGGAGGTGGAATATAAGACTGCTTAACACCAAATGTTATCGAATGATCTGAATCAGTAGATAATAGTATCAAGGATGGCGATCGTAGATATCTATATTAAATGCAAAACAAGCATATTTGCTGAAGAACGTAAGACCGACGTTTACCAGCGTCATACCTCCTCTGACGTCAGGACTCTGTTCCACCTCCCACATTCCCCACGAAACCAAGAATACCACCACCACGTCTATATCAACCACATTCTTCACAAACACCTTGATGGTCCAAACTATCCGCTTACAGTTTCGACGTTGATCTCCTACGTCTTATTCGTCAACCAATTTCGCACCAAGAGACTATCACCATGCCTAGCTACACTGGAAAATGCGTCTGCGGCAACGTCAAGTACAGCGTGTCGCTAGACTCGCCTGATGATGCGCGTACTTCACTGTGTCACTGTGGAAGCTGCCGAAGAGCATTCGGTACCAACTTTGGTCTGACCACAAAGGTAACCTCCTCAATCCCTGTCAATGTTCTTATGGCTGACGGATCTTCAGGTCGCCCTTGATGGATTCAGCTACGACGAGGGAAAACCAAAGACTTTCAAGCAGGAAAACGGAGTTGTCAGAGAATTCTGCGATAACTGTGGCGCTTTCATCTGCGAGTACGGAGTATGTTCTCATGCTAAACTTTCTACCCTGATGACAATGTGCTGACTATGCTTTAGGAACAAGCTGCAGACAAGTTTCGATACATAATGTGGGGAACTTTTGATGACCCGGACAAATTCCCTCCCAAGGGAGAGTTCTTTTGCAAATACCGTGCTGGGTGGATGCCAGAGATACCAGGTAAGTCAATGACCGAAATCTTCCTAGGGGAGATTTACTGACAGTCCTACAGACCTCTTTCACAAGAACGAAATCAAAGAGTGATTACAGAGTTTCGGGATTCTTTAGATGTGTAGTGTTAGCACGACTCAATGATAATTTTATAACAAGTACAAGTAGTCTACCAGCGAACAGGAACTCTGGTGATGATATGGGAGTTTGAGAAGATCGAGGACAGCTCTAGGCTGCAGTCAGTATAAAATATTAGTAGTACCAAATTACGTTCCTTTACCTGATCCGGCAGATACTACCGCCTACATTAGGGTTAGTAGACTTGACTCTTTAGTCTGAGACAGAATAAATTCTGAAGCTTATGTCATCTTTAGCCCTTTTAGGTTGTTTGTTTTCTGTATCGTAAGCTTCAAAGCCAATATATTTGTCCATGAATGCCTGTTGTATTCATTCGATAGTGTCATAACGACAATCAACTACTGTTTTGGTCTACTGGTTTGGTATCGCTCTGAAAAAGGAAATGAAAAGAAAACCCGCTACCCGCGAACTCGTCCGAGTATATTCATCTTCGCCACACCGTGACAGGCAAAATCTGAACCTCGAAATCGTCTTGATGCATTTCAGCGAGTGTATCGCCTAGGAAATGCCTGTCCTGCATTATGGCCCCAACGATATTCTGCCCATCATCCCTGTCGATACGAAAACCGCTCTGATATGTCCAGACGATTCTCCAGCTCCTCGAATGGACAAAAAGCTCCAATGGTCTGGGAGGGCCAGGTGCAAAGCCAATGACAACGTAAATGGTATCGACATCGTGACACTATCTGAATGCTCGAGGAAGTGCCTGGTTGCCGTAGAAAAATGCTTCGCATAATGCATAGCTCATGATTTCTAAATATGGGGAAAACGTCCACGTCGCGTTCTCACCCGCGGGCCTACTGGATCTCTAGTGCCGATGGAGTAGTTGGAGCTCGCGTTCGAAAAGTGGGAACGTGTTCATGGGGATATAAAGAGTGTCGTTTCTGTGGATATCTCTTCGAAAGAAGAAGTTTCCTGCGTGATTCAATATCGTCACACCGTGGCTTCGCGCCCTCCTTCGCACTTCGTTGCGGGCTTCATGATTGACAAAGAATTGCGGCACAGCGATCGGCAGAACGAGCATATGGTGTAAAGTGTAGATATCAATTCCACTACTGAGCTCGAAATCCGCAATTCGTCCAGTCGCTTCAAAGGAGGCTTCGTATCCCGTGTATATGTGTACTCCTATTGTGTCGTACAGGGTCGATCGAAGTGCAAGATGCCAGATTTCGGCCCGTAGTTCAGACGGAAGACGTGTAAAGGGAGTAAACATGATGCCTATCGTGAAATGAGGACTGTTGGATAATCGTGGTTGTGTGATGATGTTATGATATTGATTAGGCAAAGCCAGCATAGAGGATGGTGGGTGATGTTGAACGAAGTGGTTGGAGACACCTTCCGGCTTTATCTCTTTAAAATAAGGGCCTGCTATTAGTCCAAAAAGGTCATCAAGACCGCCTAGTGGCTGGCCGCAGACCTGCACTAACCTTCCTCAAGTCCCTAAACTATTGCAATAGAAGGCAAGAGGCACGTAATTAAGTACCTCGATTCTAGAGCCGTAGGCAACGGATTAGGTTACTCTCCGCTTGTTGGTGATGCCCCCCTGAAGGGTAGTTACCAAATCCCTCCTCTAAAGACTAAGAAAGACAGCTTAAAGAGACCTAAAAGGAAGAGGCCTAGAGTAAAAGGAAGAGGTAAAGGGAAAGGAAGAAGAAAAAAAAAAAGGCAAAGGAAAAAGTCCTGTGCCTAGCTAGTCCAAGGCCGCCTTGCCTAGGATGACAGAGTCAGCATCAGAGTATCTTGTAATAACTCTTCGAGGAGGTATTAGTGGCTGAACAGAACGAGTGGGAAACTATTTGTCGTCGTCGTAGGCAGCTGTTCAATAATGCACCCAAAAGAAGTAAAGAAAAGCGCAAAGACTGCCAGGACAGACTTCTGGTGATATTGGTGAGAAAGTCTGCGAGTTTCTAGCCTTGGCAGCCTTGGTTCCACCGATGTTGGTTGAAGCGGGGAGTGTTGACCCGCTGATCAGCTTAGTCAACAGTGTCGACTTTTGTTTTAAAGACCAAGACACCTTGTACCTGCACTTTCGTGACCTTGACCAACACATATCAGGCAATCAAGGTCGGTGCTCTTTTATATTCCAACGCACCCCAAGACTACGATCAAATCCCCCTCACCCGAAGCGCTAAACACTGACGGTTAGCCAGGCAGTTACAAAATGTCCGATTCTGTGAAACAGCAAAACACGACCGACACGGCCCACAATCCCGATTCCAAGCTCATATCTCGAGCAACCGAATTATCCGTGGAAAACGCGAAATACGTCTTAGTAGATGACAACGCGATCTATAACCGTCTACTATGTCATTTGTTTAACAAACTCGGCCTCCAATCTACATATCAGTTCGCATGTAACGGGCAAGAAGCCGTCGACATATACAAAGCCCATCCTGAACGATGCAAGATGATCCTGATGGATACTACGATGCCTGTCATGGGTGGCTTGGAGGCTGCCCTGCTTATCAGAGAGTACGAGAAAGAGAACAACCTTCCGCCGACAATCATTGTGGGGCTTGTTGCCGTCTTGGACAGACCGAGGGAGAGATTTGTTAATGAGTTTGGAATGGACGATATATTGAGCAAACCCATTAAACTTGAGTGCTTAAAGCAGTTGCTCCAAGATCGGCCTGTTTAGAACAAGGGCCATCGTAGCATGGATATGAGAATAGGAAGAAATTCCGTGGAGTGTCATGAACACGTCGGCTAACAGCCCTCTATATAAATAGCAGTGACGATTCTTTTACAACGCCTGACCCTTTAACTGTTCCTCAGTCCAATCCCACAGTCTCTCCGCCATCTCTCCATTTACCCCAGAGCCTTCTAGTCCTCCCGTCTTTCCAACAGGCTCATAAAACTCTCCATTCACGATATCCGGCGACGTAGCTGCCCAGAGATGATTCTTCACCCCTTCAGAGATAGGTCCTGCCACTTTCGGGACAACATTCTGCTGTAAATGCCTCATCATGTCGTCTCCGGGCTCACGTGAGAACAACTCAGTTTGAACTTCACCTGGGTTAATCGCAATATTGTTGAAGTTGTATCGTTTGGCAGCCTGTCTGGCGTATAAAAGACAAGCGAGTTTACTCTGTGCGTATCGTAGAGGTAGTGGTGTGCCACTCGTTACTGATCTAAGAGTATCGAATTCGATACCTGAGACTGCAGCATGACGGAAGCCAGCAGATGATAAGTGTACAACTCGCGCATCGGGTGTCTTGTCAAGAACTGGCTTGAGAAGTTTTAGAAGAAGAGCGTGTCCGAGATGGTTTGTGCCCATATGCATCTCATAACCGTCCTTGGTCAGGACAGGAGGTGCACCCATGACACCAGCATTGAGTAACAGGACATCAAGTTTGTCTTCTCGGGATGTAAACTTTTTTGCCGAGCTTTTGATGCTTTCGAAGCTGGAAAGGTCCAACTCCAGAAGCGAGACTTTGGTGTCTTTGGATGCCACCCTTTTTATCTCTTCCAAGGCAGTGTTACCCTTAGTCAAGTCGCGAGCCGTGATGTAAATATGAGCGGGAGAGTGCTTGGCTAATTCGATGGCCGTAGCTTTGCCGAGGCCAGTGTTGGCGCCAGTGATAAATATGACTTTTCCATCAAGAGAAGGGATATCCCGAGAAGGGTCGAAGGAATACGTCTTGAAATCAGACATTGTAGCACAATAGAATGCGGTGGAGGTGTATAAGTGATGGTTGATTTGTGATGTGAGGAGACAGAGGTATGCGGAATATTAGGAACTGTGTCCGACTTTTTATACCTGTTGAGAATGCTGTAAAGAAGAGAAAATATCCAACAAGTGCACATGAAGACTGGAGTTACTGAACTTTGGGCCTGAAAAGGGTCGACTAACTGTGTCTCGGCTTGCTCGGGCCTTTTAGATCAGTTCGAGTAAGCAGTAAGCAGTAAGCCTTCAACCGGTCTAAACGGACCCGTGCCATGCTTGCTACCCAATGAGAAGCACTAGAATACGAGCACACCAATAATAAAGCTTATTATAGCCCACAATTGAGCATCCACTCGACTTCATATTCATGTTTCGATAATTCCTGAACCTCTTGCTCAAGTAAATATCAGCTGAATGGATAGATACTGTGATTCTAGGACTATTGTGGCCATAGTAAAGATTGTATCAGAAACAAGGCTGTCCGATAAAATTGAACCTGGTGTATCAAAGTGATTCCTGTACCAAGCTGCGAGGGTACTCCAACCAGAAGTGCCACTCTGGTGGGAGATAGTCCACAATAAGACCCATCAGATACACTCCTGCATCTCCAACCTGCCATAATTCCCGTCCATAATGCAGCAGCAAAACATAATAACTCAGCAAAATCAGCACTTCAGGCCTCCTTGCCGATAAGAGGGTGGTAAACTCTGGAGACGCCAGCATTGTCCATTGAAAGATCATGCGATACCGAGAACCCTCCCCTGTCGAAGACATGGCATCGAAGCCGAGTTGAAGGTAATGAATCGCGGTATGGCAGACCTGTCTCTCCTCCTCTCTCAAAGACAAAGACTCGTTGATCAGTCTGGCGATTGGTGCGCATTCGGTGCCTGTTGGCCTTTTTGCTGATTCTCTCTTGCTCCATGATAGAATCGGTTCAAGCTCCGACTGGGCAAGTAAAGACCACCCAGATATGACGACATTGTATATACCACGATTTAAATCCACGCATTGCACATAGTGAGCTAGGAACCCATCGAGCCCATCTGCATCACGATGAGCTAGCGCATCAGCTAGCAGGTGATGACCAAGGGTCACGGAGAAGAGAAGGATTGTCATACAATTTGACGCATCGACATCTCTTCGGGTACTGTTGAACAAGGACACGGCTCTTGTCTGCAAAAGGACGGCTTGTTCAAGGTAGTGTGGTGAACGGTTCGTATGTATCGCAGCTAAATGGCGTGCAGAAAACGCCAGCAACTGATGCAGGAGGTAAGATGCCTTGACGCTCTCTTTAATGCCGAAGTCAATATTAGCCTGATAATCTCCGGCTTTATCTCCCAGGCTGAAAATGTCTTTGTTGGTGATCAAATGCACAAATAGTTCCATGTGTTCCATGTTGACAACGTTGTCGAACGCCGTGCCATGGCCGTTGGGCACGGTACTGTCTGTCGCTGACGTGACGCTACTTGAGGCACCATTGTTGCACGGCGATGAACTTTCTCGAGAGGAAATCTCAGATGTCGATGATGTCTGTTCTTCAGTCGAGAAGCTGCATTGTCGACCTGTCATGGTACAGAGGAGGCAAACTGGGCGACCCTCATCGCACTGCAAAACACGCGTGTTAGTCATCAGTCGTATCATAAATAACAAAACGATATCTTTGAATACCTTGACATGGCGTCGCTTGCTAATTTAACCTTGTATTAGCTTAAACTGACTACGCTCTTTTCTGTAATTTTATCGACTCACCATTGTATGCAGCCATTCTTGGATTTTTTATGGCTACGGCGGAGCATGACAGTTTACTGTCAGGTAACAAATAAAAATGTCGTTTGTCTTGTGACTGGAAGTTGGAACAGACAGGCTTCTCCAAATTTCTGTTTTGGAGGTTTTCGTTCCAGGATATTGAATAGAGACGCTGAAGATCAGGGGTTTCGAAAAGTTGGGGCGCAAGAAATTGACATTGCTGAAGGATCTGGGGGATGTGAGCACAAGCCGCCCTGACGCTAGTCTCAAGTCTGGAGTGATCGGCAAAAGGCCTGTGCAGACTAAGCCTTGACAGATGTAGGCTAGACCACTCTCAGTAAGGTCTACACTGACATCCCTGTGCTTTGCTTAGCTAACACGCGTGTTCAGTCTCAAGGCCCACTTGTCGTACCTTATTCCCAGATGTTAACCTGGAGTTGTCGCTGTTTGATGCGCAATTCGGCATACGCAACACGCGTGTCAGCAAAGTAGACTTCCAAGTACTTTATTTGTAGAATCTTGTGTGTAAACCAAGTATTAAAACAGACTATAATCGCCATTTTTTTCACCAGAATGCTTTACATCCGTCTTGTTCACATCTACTTTCTCTATAAAATAATTCCCAGTCACTGTCAACAAAATTGGGCCGTACGAGTCTTTATTTCAACATGGCAAAGCTGAAACCATTCAAGGGGGACTACTACCTATGGGAGTATCTACCAAGTCTACCCGGCGCTATTGCATTTGCCGTCGCCTTTCTTCTCATCACCTCAGCTCAAGGCTGGCGCATGTTCAGAGGAAAACATTGGTTCTGCATTCCTTTCTTCATCGGTGGAATCTGTAAGCTTCCTTTCTTCCGTCTTGGCTTAACAATACTAACATATACAAAGGCGAAGTACTTGGTTATTTCTTCCGAGCTCTCGCTTGGGACGCCTCTAATTCCCTCGCGATATATATCCTACAATCCCTCTTCCTCCTCTTACCACCAGTCTTCTTCGCCGCGACGCTATACATGGTTTACTCCCGCATTATCAGAGCCGTCGGTGGTGAGGATTTCTCTCTCATCTCTGTTCGCAATACAACCCGGCTTTTCGTCATCGGAGATTTCATCACGTTCAATATCCAAAGCAATGGCGGCGGATTGTTAGCCAACCAGAAACTCGCAAACGCAGGCAAGATCATCGTCATCATCGGTCTCATTGCCCAGATCCTTCTCTTTCTTGCATTTGTGGTGTGCTGCGTGGTATTCCACAGACGATTCAGGATCCATTTGAGACAGTCTCATACCCTACTCGAGATTCGCTGGGAAGCATATTTTAATATGCTTTACTCTACTTCTGCTCTTATTCTGGCAAGAAACATTTTTAGAGTTGTCGAATTCATCATGGATAAGGAAGGATATCTTCAACAAAAGGAGTGGCCAACCTTTGTATTTGACTCGGTCTTCATGTTCCTGGTTATGGTTGCTTTTTACATCTGGTACCCTGGAAATCTTGTATCACACTCGAGGGACTCGACGATTGAGCTTGTGCCGAAGCGACATACTAGCTCAAGGGAAGCTGCTGCCTTATACTAGCTGGGTAAGAGAAATATTTTAAAACTAAGGCTTAGATTTATACTCAGTAGCTTAAATCCTATTTACTTAACTTTTACCTCCTCCTTGAAGATGTAGTCAATTCAGGTAACTTTGATGAGCCCCAGACATTTCCATCTCTTGCTATGGCACTGTAAGGCAAGGGGTTGCTCCACTGGTCGAATTTTGTTTCTGTTTGCATGTGTCGTTAGTCGATGCCCTTTTGTGCAGCCCTGTTGCACTACTATTTGCTCTTGAAGACTTCGAAATAATCTAGGTCCCCAAGGAAACGAGTGCCCTCGCATAGGCGAATGACGCTGAATAGTCCGGATTCAATGTCTCATAGGCCGTCCATATGTGCACAGGGAGTTGCTATCTGAAGTGGACGAGATCAGAATTGCCTCTTACTAGGTGCATATATTGACTTTGGAGGATGTCCGTGGGGGTGTGGCCTGATTATTTCAAGTGCCTGTGGCCAATTAGACGCTGTCAAACTCTTGATACGTAGAAGTGCATCGATATACTATAACGGTGAAGTCGGCGAACTAAGTGTGTTGGGGTTGCTCACTCAAAGAATGTGAAGGCTTGGCTTCTAGTCGGTTGGTTCAATGAACAAAAGCGCATCAATCCTGCCGAATGCGTAGGGGCAGTAGGATTTGGCCGATTGTTCTTCTTGCCAGGTGGGTAACAGTAAAATAGGCACACCAGAGAAGGCTTACAGAAGTCTGGTCAAAGCTTCCTCTAAAATTAACCTAAAGGCTTTTGCAATTATCCTAATCCTCATGACGAGTGTCTATTTTACTAGGATCCACCTGCTTGCCTCCCTCTGTGCGTTGTCGAGTGTTTCTCTTTCTTTATGCCCTCTTGGACCCTGCACAGTTCCCTATTGCTTGCGCTTTGGGACAGTCTTAGTGGATGTGCTTGGCTTGGTAGTTGTAAGGTTGATGTTGCCACCACTACCACTCTCGCCACCTCCTCGAATCTTGACCACTACCACCCCGATCTCCGCCACCTCCCTGTCGATTATCGTCACCTGACTTATTTTCCCCAGATAAGTCCTCGTCGTCGCGATCGCTTCCACCCTCGCCGCCCGAACTTTCATCCTCCAGCTTGACTGCCATGGCTTTCTTCCTTCTAATCTTTACTTCAGCACGGAGTTTGGCGTTCCGGGTCAGGACCCCATCGTCCTTATTATTCTGGCCTTCGCCAACAACCTCCTTATCTGCGCTAAAGACGGGTTTGACAATGCGTGTCATCTTGGTCATAAACTTGTCCTCGTCAACGACCAGATACTCCTCTGTCAGCTGGACCGTCTTGAACTTGCAAGTTGGACTCGTCGATGAACAAAATCTCTTTGCCACCTCAACTATGACATCGATATTGTCTTTGTAATATTGTGGCGTAGCTTGGTCTCCGGTGGTGAGAGAAATCCTTCCAACCATGAAAAAAACATGACATAGAATGGCAGGTAGGTTATAATGGAATAAAGAAGCTAAAGCTTGGTTATTATATAAAAGTTAGGATAGTAATAGAAATCTTTAGGTTAATTTAGATAATCCTACAGTTATTTCTGGTAGTTGGCAGAGAGATTTGATGCGATACCTTTGTTGCTCTCCGTCAATCGTTGTCATGCGCGATACGCGTTCAAATGAATATTGGGTTATTGAGATATTTTACTTTATATTTGGCGTAATTAAGCTACTGTATTTAACCAGCATCGGTGCAACAACCGAACTGCTGTATGAAAATTATTTATGTTCTTTCTTTTTAACAGGTGCCGAAGGGTTCCAAATTTGTTAATAATTTGGTTTATCTCTCTCAGGCAGGTTAAAACTCTGTGATTTCATTCAGTGGAAGTCGCACCCGGCAACTGAACTCTAAGGAAGAGGCCACCGCCTTCCGTGACCCAGGCACCAGTATCCGTACCTCCCTTGTTTATACCGGGAAAGAACCCCCTGTACTGCGTTAGAACTCAACAGGTCTTTCAATCAATCGCCTTGAAGAAGTGGGCCGCGATGTGGAGAGTATTCTTGAGTGCAGCGACGATGAAGAGATGGAACCGGGATATGAAGCCATCGGGTCTTTGGTGGGCCCGAGTACTACGAGATAAAGCCAGCAAGACTCCGCGCACCCTCAAATCTAACCACTTCACTTATTGCAAGTCCTGGATCCATGCTACAACCCGACCTATACAAAAAGGGTCAACTCCCTCTTTCAGAACGCCACAGCACTTCGAGTAGTGATGGCAGGCTTGAGTAGTTAAATGAATGTTAGTAATTCTATTTTTTTCGCCGGTAGGGGACAAGTCCGTATCAATGAAGAAAAGTCAGTAACTGGTAACCCCCTCACAAAGGAACAATGAATTTATTGGTATTTACCTCTCAGCAACGTCCCACTCTTACCGGCTACGTCTATGGGTGCTGATATTGTCTAACTGTTCGATCTATCGAATATAATGGGGTTTTCTCCCTCTCAGACCTAGGTCAGTGGATTCTCAGGCTGGCCTAACCTAGCTCGATTAATATTTCCACAAGCACCACACAAAAACCGCACAAAAGTCCGCTTTGAACTGCCGTGGGACCAGAAGAAAATGTTTAAAGCGCTATGAAGATTCCTGACTTGATCAAATTCTTAACGAACACACCCAAGATATAAAGAATAAAGACGTTTAATCTACCCTGATTATTTCTTCACCGTCAATGATAGGGTTTGAAAGTCTTGACATAACCTAGAGCTTGGTCCACAGCTTATTTCGGCACTAGACTTTCCCCACACGGCAGAGACCAAGACTAATTATAGCACTATCAAAGCGAAGTCTTGGTCTTATCATTGGTCCAGAAAGTTAACTTTTCCCTTTTCCCAGCCCAGTATGGACCATCCATTGGCCAATTACTGTCCCTCACAATGCTTTTTCCATTCCAAGGCCCGAGCGGAAAACCACAGCCTCACTTTTTTTTCTTACGGGCGTCTCCCTTTTCTGGGGAGTCAACAAATCCAAGTGGCCCAACAGACCGTGATAGCAACCCCTTATGTTGTCATCACCATTATCAAATGTATCATCTTCCCTTTGATGCTTATTACAGTTGTCCCATAGGGTGGGACACATTCTTACCTCAAAAAATCTACTGCTGCGGGGAAACGAAGGATCGCGAGCCACACGGCTTCATTGGTCAATCTGCACCAACAAACGAGGTGAGCTCGAGCCAAGACGCCATGCCATGTCATATCATGTCTGCCGACGGATACACACGTGGCATTGGTTCCAAATGCAATGCATGACAAAGCCTTGACTAACCGCTTCTATCAAAGGATATCACAGCAATTGCTGTACCGTAGACGCAAATGGGAAAGAGGGCGATGCGCTCAAAGCATCGCGTTCTCGTCACCGCACCTATCCCAAGTCGCGTGCCTCCAGAAGTTGTCCTCGCGCATATTCAAACCTACACGCCCCTATTAAAGCACAACGCAGTATTCACCAGCTTTTCCGAGACCCCGCCCGACACGGCGCGCGTCCAAAGCGAGCCCTTTTTCGGCCCGCCAAACAACAGCGTCCGTAGTTTTCTCTGCTTTCAACGCATGGAGCTCGTAGCTGGTCTAACGCAGGACGAATACTGGCCCATCACGTTTCTCAAAATACATAACGGTATTCGAGCCCGCGTTGACGCGAGAGCTAGCGTGACTGTCTGGATCGAGTGTCTAGTAAGGCAGGCGCAGGATCCGGGCACGCCGAGTAGTAGCGGGACGTTGGCGGAGGAGTGGGAGTTGTTCGAAGAAGTTGTTGTCGAGGCGCATAGCCTTCTTATGCCGTTTGTTTCGAGAATGACGGAGTTGGCGCATCGGGGGATTTGTCAGAGGATTATGGATGATATTATTGAAAGTCGTTTGAGCGGAAAGACTTAGGAAGCGTTTGATAACTTATTTATATTACATTAATGAGATGTGTCGCGAGGTCGATGAGGCTATTGCGACTCCATGTTCACTTCCAGCTCATATGAGGTTCTGTGAGAGTATGTCTGGGCCACTGAGGAGCACTTTCAATACACAGTCTCTTTTTTCTAATTCGCCTGTGTCAGATCGAGGAAAATGAACTCGACATACTGGTTACTGCTTGACGAGTGTGCTTGTTGTGTTGAACTGGTTGAGGGATGAAGGAGGAAGAACCAGCTGCTGTGCGAACAGCTTGAAATATACGCGTTCATCTTGGTTGGTGTTCAGTTGCTAGGTGAGACTACTACTGAAATGAATCATAGAGGTTTTTTTGACCTGCCTGGGAGAGGTCAGCTATTTGTTGAAAATACTGTGAAAATTGGGAATCCTTAGGCATTTGTTTAAAGGGAAAAGAATTTAATACTGGTTACTGCAACGCAATGGAACCATTTCGATAACGTGGAATATCAAAGTCTACCAGGACGACGATTATTCAAAAAAGGCATGATATCAGCTGATGATATAGTAGATCTTGTTTTGCCTATGTTGAGCAGTGTAACATGTATATCATGTAGTATGAGCACCTAAAGTCCCACAATACGTTTGTGACAGTAGCAAAAGCAATACTTGCAACGTAGTTCGGAACCAAGGACTGTAAGCTCTGATACCCACCACCATACATTCCCAAATCGGACACATTCCATTGCTAATTATTGCTCTTACAGTCGTAATTCAGATACCATGATTCATCACCAAGCCATCAGCATACCCGCCCCTACAAAAACCCCCATAGCCACGCCGAGGACACTGAAAACATCACCTCTCTGGATTCCCGAGGCAGCACTCTCACCATCTTCATCCTGACCAGGTTCCTTTCTACTCCCCTCGCTCTTATCCTCCATATCCTCCTTCTTGTAAACCAGAGTTACAGCAGGTATCCAAGTCGCATATGCCCAACCTTCTGTGTTATCAGCATCAGACAAATTCAAGAAGACAGTTTCTGTCTGTGGAGACATGCCCCGTTAGAGGCAACGCCGATAATAGACCCCTTGACTTGGTCACACCATCAAGACTTGTGACAATAGTGTCGTAGCTGCCATTACCTCCACTGAGTATGACCTTGCAATACTCTGCCCACTGATCGGTAGTGGTGGCAACGAGTGGACCCAGCTTGGATTTACAGACCCCGTATGCATGACCTGCGTAGCCGCTGTGCGTAAAGTTCAGTATCTGGTATTCAAGAACCTGAGAATTCAAACTCACCTGGGACAGCAATATGCAAGTGTCTCGGACTTGTCAAGTACATTCGCCCAAAAGTCTGTAGGTTGAAGCCAGTCCGGCGGCAAAGGATTATCCTCATACAACCACGACTCCGACACAGTCAAAGCACCCAAGACTTCAATCTTGTTACTCTCGCTACCATGCTTCAAGGTTCCCACCGTCTCCCAACCTTTAGGACAAGCAATACCCGGTGAGAAATAATTATAACTGCTCTGAACAAACTTCGTCGTCTGTGTATCGACCGAGTCCCATTCTTCCCCACTGGGTAGCAATCGCCGACTGGTTTGGCGCTGCAGGAAGACGCCATGACATAGGGCAGGTAAGGTGATGTTGCGTTGGCGAAGAGTATATTGTCGCTGTTGGTTGCACATGATGAGGGCGCCGTGAATGTGGTTGTCAATGGGCCCATGTTACTGGCACTGTAGCCAAAGAACTCTGTTGCGGTAGGCATTTTGATAAATTGTTTAGACCGTATCGTCAAGGTTGCATGTTTCAGAGGATCGGTCAGTGAGACACAGGCGTTGGTTGCTTTTATGAAGAATGTCAGCTAAAGTGTCGTATTCAGCCTTATGAATCTGCTAGGGTCGACAAGAGGCACAGCACAGCTCACCTCGTTTGAGCCAAAAGATGGTCTGTATAGCGTTCTTGGCACATATCCGCTCAGTAGACGACCAATCAAAGAAGAATGACATTGTAGCCTTCGGCGTGACAGTGATGCTGGCGCTCGGTCATTTCTTGTTAGGGATAAGTTTGCTTTAGCCATCCAGGCAGCGATCAAGCGTAGCATGCTTCGAGTTTTCAACCAGGAGTCGTGCGTCAAGTTAATAATTTCCTCGTACCCGATGGCTTTGACGTGATTTTGATCGACTTTGAGACGGCGAAGTGGCACCACCCGGTCCCGGGACTCGAGACCAACATGAACTGCCTTGAAAGCAGCCTGAAGGACAAGAGTTTTCAAGCCCGAGTAGAACTCATTTGAACAAGAATACAGAACATGTATTTGGCATTCTATCAGGACCTATAACCACCCAGTTTCCGAAGCGACTTATCGACGCCCCTCTTCTCTAGCAATCTGATCATCCGTATAACTATCCCTCACCTTCTCAATATACTTGTCGAATTTCCTTGAGATCTTAATAACATGCTCCAAGTGCCTGTAAGTCATACTTTCCTTCTTGAACTTGGCAAGCTGCCTCGCTGTTGTGATCGCGTTGCGAATCTGTCGTCCATTCATCTGCTCCTCTGCCAGGTCGGCCAGATGTCGCTCAATATCGTCAAAGTCAATCCCCAAGTTCTCTTCGTACTTGCGCTTTCTCTCCATGATGGGTTCAACTATTGCGCTCTCTTGTTCAAGACTGTTGAGACGGTTGAGGAAGTTTGACCAGATAGTGCGTCGCTGGGATTTGGTCAAGCTCTCGTAATGAAGAGAAAGCTGGATACGGGACTTGAAAGCTTCGTCAAAAGTGCCGACGCGATTCGAAGTAAGGATCAGGATTCCTTCGTAGTACTCGAGGACCCGTAGAAATACCGAAACAAGAGCATTACGCTCGAGATCCGTGAGAGTGCGCTGTTCTAGGAAGACATCGGCCTCATCGAGCAAAACGACACAACCCCAAATCTTACCCAAGTGTAGGACGGACTCAAGATATTTCTCGACTTCCTCCGGCTTGGTACCTATGTCCCCGCACGTTACTCGGAACAGAGGCTTCTCTGCTAGTTCAGCGACACTCTCGGCTGTGAAGGTCTTGCCCGTGCCTGGTCCTCCATGTAACAGGATAATGAGCCCATTGCCTTTGCCTTGGATAACATCTGTTGTTTGGTCTGTTTCCAACTTGCTTGTCACCAATGCCTGTATTATGTCCTTAATTTCTTCGTCGATGACAAGATGTCTAAAAGCTTGTTTATTCCAATGTACCTCCTGAATCGAATCAACTTGAAGATCCTCTTGGCACCAAAATCAGCATCCACTAGTTGAATTATGGCTAGGTGATAGGAAGTTTTACTTACGCCACTTCTTCTGGCGAAGGTTATATCCGACAATAGTGTTGGGGAAAACAAACAACTCAGCGCCCTTGGGCGGCTCATCGCACTCCATGAGAGCAGTGTTCATTTCCTCCCGATTCACGTTTCCCGAGGATGGATAAGCCGCCTTGAACTTGGCCGAGTCCGAGTGAAGTTGCTTATACGTGTTGAAGTCAATCATGTATCGTTCTACTTCCTAATGGATGTCAGCACGGGTTGTATTGGAACGGAATATCTTGATACTCACATTAGACAAGTTATTCTCGCTCGTGTCTTTATAAGCAATTAATTTCCTTTTCCTACAAGCCCAAGTAGTTCGTCCTCGACGATCGAGCTTTATTCTAAGTTCGTCGTCGCAGAACCTTAGGGGTAAAATATTCAGCTTAGCTATGCTGACGTCCGCGTTGCTCTCATCGAACTCGACGTTGATAGTAAGCTGCGTAGAGTTTCGGTAAAACTTTCCGTCATAGCCGTACGACCAAGCGTCAGTGATCCACCTTTGACAGGTTTTTCGTGGTTCATTAGGATGAGATGGCGATGAGTAGGGTGACAAATCTCGAGTCAGCCACGACTCGGCGACATAAGCAAGTATGCCTTTGTTGTTCTTTGATACCAGAACCTCGCCAGGTTTTATGAAGAACGGCATGATTGAATCGGACACATAACCCTCGGAGAATTTGCTCTCGATTTCAGCGTGCATCTTACCGTAATTGTTGTCAATCCACCGTGTTAGTAGCAGCATCAGCTTCCTATGCGGTTCGGCCATGTCTCCGAGATTGGTCGAACCTCGAAAGCAGTACCAGAACAAGAAAGGCGAGGGTATAGGGTCACTCGATCTCCATGCCGGGAATTCCTCTCTGAAAGTCGGGTGGGACTCTACAAAAGCGTCCAGCGCTGCGATCATCTGCTTAGATAGTGGCTGAATGACCTCTTTGGTAGGCTCGGGGAATGGCATAGCCGACCCCTCTTCCCTAGCTTTGCGAACATCCTTCGATTGGGACCAGGGGTCGTAGTGTTTGTATAAGACGAAAGCAGCATCAGGCCTATGCTTGAGATATTCAGCCTCGTTGGCCAGAGGTGAGTTGCCTCTGAAACAGAGCGATTGTCCATTTGGCGCCCACGAGGGCTCTGTCAGATACGCCGTTGCTTCGTCCTGTATCTTATATAACACCAGATAGGTAGTCGATTTCAATGTATTCTGCACATGGCGAAGTCTCTCAATCTCCTGCTCCAGTTGAGCGATTTGAACATGGTTTTCGGGAGTCTCGCGTAGGGTAGGCCTCTCGTTCTTATTTTTAGTGTTACTCGTCTGCTCCATGTCGGCGGTAGGGACAGTCGGTTTTGTGTGATTGTGTGTTGAGCTTTCGTCGGCGGCCATTGCTTCCCGTTCTTGTATGGTCATCATGAGACGTTCCTTATTTCGCATCTCTAGCAGCGTAAGTTGCTTCTCATAATCTTTACGGTCGCTTACGGATGAGAAAACCCCGGGTTGAGCCTCGGCTATTTTCTCCTTGTCGTTCGTGGTTTGGTCGGCAAGTTGATCCAAGTCTTCCTCCAAGTCTTCCTCCAAGTCTTCCTCTCTAGAGAGTGCAGCAAGCTTTTCTTTCTCAAAGGAACTTGCGTGTGTTTGGTCTCGCGAGATAGTGAAGTGGCAAGTAAATTCCCTACCGGGTTCGGGATCCAAAAGGTCTTCCTTGGAACAAGCGTGATCGGAAGATTCTTCCTGGTTCCCTTGACCTTGCCCAATTTTGTCCTCCTCCAGACTATGTAAGCCTGTAGCATGGAGAGGGTTGGATGGTTCAACCCCACTGTGGAGAAACAGTGGCATATCACTGAGAATAATGTCTCTGTCGACTTCGTCGTTGTCCTCGCTATGCTGTAGATTGTCGCTGTCGTTTTGGCTACTTTCTGTGAGAGACTCCTGGACCTCGTCACTCTTTTCTTTATCAAATCAGTCTCCGGATTCCAATCTCTCTATTCTCTTATCTTCGTCTCTTAGGATACTTTTCAAGGCAACAGAATTGCGAACCTCAACACTGTCATTGAGTAAAGTCGAGGGCTCAACTGGCTGGGAGAAGTAGAGTCACTTTTTCAATTTGCAATTTTGGGGTCCAGGAGCCCAACCCAACTAACCGCTGGGGAGGCTTGTCTTCCATTTGCGGGGGAATTTTGACAACAGGTGTCGCCCCAGCTTAGGTTAGGCACCCGGCGGCAAGCGAGGTGTGGTGATAGGAATGGCAGAGCAGAGAAGGATAGCAAATAACTCTAGTCACACGTGACAACTACACAAAGAACTTCGGTGTCAATTTGAGAAATGTTAAGAGAAGTGAAGTGACTGGTTGGGAAGTCCGAGATAAATACCTGCAGAAGGCTGTGACGGTGCCACGCGACCAGATTGTTCTTGCGGCCAGCTTTTGGGCCTATTCTCCGTACCCGATATACAAAGTGAGCCTGGTACAGGATGACCGGTCACATTGCCAGCTGAAAAGCAACACACCGGTCGTACAGATCGACGAATGAGGAAAGAGAGTTTGCTCCGCCTGATGAGACAATTCGACTCAGCCGCAATGCAGTATTGCCCAAGGCAATCAAGGCGAACCACGCGCAGGCTGTGCTAAGGCTGTGCTGTTTGAGAAGGAAGGGGGCTTCAGAAATACCTCATGATTAAAGCAATAGAGTGGAATCCCCAAGATGAGTCTCCTCCGAGTCCTAATACCATTTAGCATACTCGGCCATGGATCAGTCAATGTCAAACTACCTCAGTACCTGGTACTCACCAACCGCCAATGAACAGCAGACCACAAAATCGTAAGTCGACCTCGAGAAACACTGTGCCATCTTGACCGTGTTCCTAATTCGAACAATTCGCTCAGGGATTTGACATTTCCCACTGCTGAGCAAGCTTTCCAGGAGGGATTGAACTGGTTCGCTTCAGACCTCACTAAAGACTCCGAAAAGGTCGCCCTTTCTAGAGGCTTCTCAAGCATACAAGGGATTCAAGCCTTAGCACAAGAATCGCTCGTGAAATACTCTGACGAAAAGCGCTTTCCCAAAACAAAAAAGTGGCTTCAGAGAGCTACTTCTAGAATCCATTATTATGGCAATATCGTGGACGTGTTTGTGCAGCATCATCCTGAATATGTCGCACTTGCTTGGGGAGCCATGAAGCTTGTGCTAGTAGTAGGTTACGGATTATCAGGACATGGAAGGTTGAGATCCGCTAACTTAATAAAGTCCGCTCAAAATCATGAGGCAACAATATGCCTCATAGCAAAAGCCCTGTCAAAAATTGCAGATTGCTTACCTCGCGTTGAGCTCATCACAATTCTATATCCAACGGACCGCATACGACAAGCGGTCAGCAATCTGTATGCTCATCTCATCAGATTCTTCATCCGAGCTCATGAATGGTGTCAAGAGGGCACCTTACGACATCTCATTCACAGCATTACTCGGCCCCCAGAACTGAGGTATCAAGACCTTCTCGAAGACATCGCCGCCAACTCTCGAGAAATCGACCAGCTAGCCGCTGCCAGCGCACGCGTGGAAATTCGAGATATTAGTCTCAAGCTAAACTCTATTGTTTCGAAACTGGATTTCTTCCAATCTTCACAGTCAAGCGCTATATCACACACAAACCAAACCATAGTCGGCAAGCTCGACTCCTTTCTGGCTTTGAACTCCAGTGCATTATTAGACACGAACCAGCGCCTTTCAGATCTTCAATTTTCTCAGATCATGTCTCATATTTCAGACGGAAAGCTTGGTGATCCATTAGAAGCTTTTCGGTACAATGTCTCTGTGCAAATACGGCATGATCGTGCGAGAGTCTATGAGACAACGAACGAGTTCTGGCAGTCACACAAGTTGCAAGCCTGGTCTACTGCACCAGAGTCAAGAGTTGCCATCGTCAAAGGTGGTTTCAGGGCGCGTCACGCTTCCAGGAAGTTCTGTGTCGATATAATTCAGCAACTGCAGTCAAAGAGCATCCCTGTAGTCTGGGCGTTACGTGGTCCACACAATGATGCTGATGATGGCAGAGCTTCAAGCACCGACTTATTCAAGCATCTCATTCTACAAGCATTCAGGCTGACGCAGGATTGTACAACTGAGAGCACCATGTCTCTTCAATGCGCGCAGTTCCACAGGGCAGACCTCGAGCAGGACTGGCTCCAACTTCTTGGATCCACACTACTACGAGCACGAACCCAGGTATACTTGATCATCGACCTGGCCGTGATAGACCACAATCTCCTACCATCAGAAGGCTTCTCGTGGTTCACAGCATTTCAGCAGTTATTTGCAGAGATGTTGAAGAGGTCACCCAGGCTGCAGGTGAAGGTGCTGCTTATTGGTAATAGTCTCAGTTTCGGGGCTTCGGAAGACGATACTATACCAACAGATATTGTGATACCTATCAGGGTAACTCAGACGCCCGCTCGAAGGCGGAAACGTATGGGCCCGCCTGTACAGGCTTACCAGAGGAGGGTATATGCTCGGTTTTAGTTGAACAGGTATAAGTCAATTGAGAAAGCCTTTGAAGCATATTTCATGGGATTTTTGATACGTGGTATATGAGTTGTGACATAGTGGGATAATAGGCTATCTAATATCAGAAGTTCAGAGTCTTGAGGAGGTTTTTGACGGGCATTCGAATTACAGGAGTAATATTATCTCGACGGTGAGGTGCAAATTCTATCTGACCTTGGGAGAATCTTTACCGATACGGGGTCAGGGATAGAATCATGTACGTCGAGGGCATCATCTCGTTGCAAGGGCTGCAGCTCCTCGGGTGTTTCAGGGATTTCGTTGCCATGAATTTGGAGCTGCATGTTGGCTTGATCGAGGTCGGACTGCTTCTTTTCAATTTCCCTCTGGCGGTCACGCTTCGCCTTCTGGACTCCAGGTTCGCTCTGGACCGTATGGATCGTTGCACCCACGCCTTCTGAGGCGGCCTCGTCAATGCGAAAGTTACGTTCAGCGTAGCCGTACCATTTGAACGTTTTCCGGTTCCCAGGTTTTCGGCCTAGAATCTCCCTAGTCCCATCCCGCCGGGCTAGGAACTGGTAACAAACCACAATGGCCCTATTCAAATCTTCCATTGAATAGAGTCCGAGGATAACAGGATCCTTGTTTCCACCAGCCAGCTTGGAAGGGAATCGCCGTTCGTATGTTCCTTCTTCAATGTCGACATTGACACCTCGTGCCATAGGGACGAAGTGGAGGACTTGTAGAGCATGAATGAGCATGAACCGGACGGGATCAATGGAACAGTGCTTGGGGTCGATAGTCGAACTCTCTTCCTTGGTGACTGGGATAAGTGTAGGTCGTTTGAGGCAGGATATAATTGATAGAGCCCATTCTCGGGTTCGTGTGTCGAGAATGGCCTGCAAGACGGCACGGGTGTTGGGCAATGATCCACGCTTGGCGTTTTGTGGTGATACTTCGGGATAGGTCGCGCCAGTGCGATAGTAGTGAATGATAAGGTTTGAAAGCTCAGTGTAGTCATCTTCATAACCCCGATTGTCTTCTTCCTCGTCCTCATCAAAGGCTAACTAGATCTGTGATTCACGCGGGTGTCGAAGAGTAGAGCGTACGACAGACATATCAAAGCGATTCGCAGCGATTTTTCCAGGTAGTCGAAACACCTTTAGCACTATAAGAAGTAGAGTTAAAACAATGCCAATACTAACGAGACGCATTAACAGGAATCTTGTCATGGACAGGATGAAAGCAATTTATTATGTAGATGACAAGATTCCTGTCAATGGAGCTGTTAGGTAAGTGCTTTAAAGTGTAAACTTACAGACACAGTCGATCCAGATTCCAAATTGTAAAGTGTCTTTGAAATGCAGGTATTTTGCCATGGCGCCGGCGTTGTTGGTTGATGCAGGCCAGGTAAGCGCAACTTGTACACTTCTCGGGTAGTGTGTTTTTAACCACCTGGTGTAAGCCTCTATGCGCTCTTGGTAAGAAGGCTCCTTCTCCGGTTCGGTGGAAGGATCGGGTGAAAGGTCTTCATTCAGCCACCACCTTTTCGAATTTGGTGGTAGTGCTTCGTCGCTAAGCTCGTCAAGTGATCGATAGTCGTAGGTTTCGTGGCCGTTCCACTTTTCAGAGCCCTGCTCTTGTTGCTGTTGCGGGGCTGGGGCATCTGCGATGACTGCATCTTGTCCTGGGGGGACAAAGACGGCATCGTGTCGGTGGCCTCGCCTGCCATGGTGGATGGCGACCGATCAATGGCGATGTGATTGCTTTATCGTTTGTCTTTTCGTTCTGGTAGGGATAATAGGGACGATATTGATAATCTTATCAAGTATGTGATAAGTCTGTGGTGTAAAAGCTTAACAGCCGCGTTGAAGATGAGAGTCAGGGTAGTGAAGGTTGTAAGAAAGAAGAACGGAAGGAGGAGTTGAGAGGGTAAATTTACCCTTGCCCCAGAATAACGTGCAATATAAAGGCCTTAGTAACATTGATTCAGATGTAAATATCTTCTAGATAATAAGAATATCCTAAAGTAATGTGGAGAGGTGTTGCCGCCAGTGCCAGGCAAGTGATAGCATTGTTGTGAATGGTGGTGTAATAAGTGGGGGGCAGCAGCAATAGCATAAGCGTTGACTGCGGCGGGGTAGACTGCTGTTCTTGCTCTTGGGGTAACCGGGCATATCTCTACCAGTGAAGAGGGCTGGGTCGAGGAGAACAAGAATAGATTCGACTTGACCATCAGCACAGCTGACCTTTCAAACGTAGGCCTCATCACCCTGCACCCAATATAACTAGCCCGCTAACGTATGCCAGGTGCCATGGGTAAAATATCTTGGACTGTTGAGAATAGACGGCACGATGATCTCAATCGTTGCACCCAAGAAGCCCATCCGATTACAATATTCTCTCCGCAAGTAATACAGGCCAAGTTCACGTCTACAAAGGTTGCAAGCCCTGAAGAACTGCGGGAGATGCTTCAGTTGACGG
This sequence comes from Fusarium aywerte, assembly GCA_013186375.1. Lineage (NCBI taxonomy): Eukaryota > Fungi > Ascomycota > Sordariomycetes > Hypocreales > Nectriaceae > Fusarium > Fusarium aywerte. The sequence continues at coordinate 49,456 of JABCQV010000067.1, forward strand.
CTAATAAGGGCTTGAAGCCATGGGTTGAGGCGCGTGCGACGAGGGAGGCGAACGAAGTGATGAAGGACCTTGAAGCAGGAAGGCGGAGGTCTCGATATGTCCTGGTCAACAAGCACTCTGTAAATCGATTCCCATCCAGAGTTAGGCCACTGTTTCTACAGTGATCGAGCTTGAAGAAACGCATAATGGTCGCTGTAGCTGGTTAATAGACTGTGAATAGGATAGTGCCAAAGAGATAGCCAATCTATCATCATCGGTTTCAACTGAGAGCATGGCCCAAAGTCGTGAATCACGCTGGATTCTGTCGCCAATCACTTCTTGTTAAACATGACTACATTGAATCACTTAATACTTGTTCTAAATCAAAGCCAACGCCATACATCACATATAGTAGACGATTTTCTGGAAAATATAAACTCTCGAAAATAATCTCCTCTGCCTCGACTTGCTATCAAATCAAGTCCTTGACAACACGGACCGACTACACAGTGTCTCTATTCCACGCGTTGAAACCATTCTTACTTCTAATAAACACTTCCAAGAGCCCAGAAACCATGTCCAGCGACGGATGGGGCTGTGCTAACGCTCCTTGCATCGGCAAGGCGAAGAACCCCTTGGGAAATACCTTTTGCGCTCATTGCGGCTGCCGATTCGGAGCAAAATTTCAAATTATCGAGGCTCCTAAGGCCTCTGATCCACCTAAGAAGGAGGAAAAGAAAGATGACGATAAAGGAAAGGGGAAAGAAAAGGCTACTTGAAGCTGTGGTATCTTGTATTGAAAAGGTACAGAGGGATATACTGCCATTGACTAAAGAGGGGGCTATCTGGCGTCTCAGGCTCCGATTCTCTTTGAAGCTCGGCTCATGCACACCACAAGGAAATAATAATAAATTGCAAAAGGAAAATGTCCATGTTACACGTATTTCTGTCTTGCGATGCCCCTCTATGTTACTCTCTCCGAGGCTGAATCACTCAAATGCCTCGGGGTACAGCTCAATCATCCTATCATGAGCCTTCTTGGCGCTCTCCTTCAGATCCCATCTCGCACTTTCATCAACTGTATCGGCAATCTCCTGTACCTTGGTGGCCCAAACTCTCCACTTGGTAGCGTCGGGCTCGTACGGCTTTCCCTTGAGAGGCGCTTTCGCTGCTTTTGCAAATCTCTCCCCTGCGATAAGCATGGAGTTGATTGGAGCCAGAACTTGAGCTTGACGTCCAGTATCGGAAGTGACATCTCCCTTTGTGCGTGTCTCGAAGGCCTCTTCAAAGTCAAAGGCCATCCATCGCGATCCATCTTCATTTTCGTCTAGAAGACCTGCCTGGTAGAGTTTGGCGATGAGGGCGGATGTGTTGATCCATGCTTCTGCCTGAATGTATACATCGGTTTTTGTCGTGGAGTCGACTAGCAGCGGTGGTTAGCAACTTGAGCATGGGTCAATATGGAATCAGGGTGCATTGCATACCGCGACTGGCATTCCAGGCCTCACTTGCAGCTTTCGCTAGGCCCCAGCCGTGATACACAAAACGGGGATTCTATCGCTTTTGTTAGTATAGTTCGACAGTTAAGTTGCTGATAGCAGACTTACCTCTGGGTCATGGTCACTCGCTGCTCCTTCTTTAATACCGACCAAAAGCTTTACAAGTCGATCATGCTCCCAGGTTGTATAAAAAACATCGCGCACAACTTCAAAAGCTATCTCCGAAATACAGTTGAGTGTGCAGCCAGCCGTCTTGGATGGATCTCTGCCGTTATATGCAAACTCATTAGCGTATTGATTGTAAAGCTTGTTAACAGCTTCTGAAACTGCGCTGTCGCTATCCTCAGGTGCAAGCAATAGATCGCGAACCATCTCATAGTAAGGTACAGTTGAGAAAAGATCATCGCGTTCTTCTTCTATGAGTTTCTCCAGCTCGACAAGCCAACGTGGGCGGTCTGTCTTGTTCTCGTCTGAGCTGGTCATGGTGTTGTTGGGTGGTGTGGGAAGTGCAAGTGTGAGATGGTTGAAGGTCAATAGATATGAGATGAGGAGATGAGAGATACAACAGATTATTTGTCTTGAAATGCGAAGATGGAGGAAGTTTCTAGAGGAATTAAATGATCAGCACGAATGGCCAAGGCAGACAAACATATAGCATAATAAATGAAGCGGAGTCGTGTGTTAAAATGCTGCGCCATTTCTTTACCCAATCAGAGTCCCATTATCATCGATACGCGCGCGTTTAACAACCAATTACTCTGTAAGTGTAATAACGGCTACAAGAAACCCTACATCAGTTCATAAATCCTTCATTTTATCATCAGGTCATTATACCCGGGATTTAAAAATGGCATTTCCAAAACCAACAACATAAAAAATGATGTGATCAGGGTTTCTCGCGCGCGTCAACAGATTGGTAGTTAGCCGATAGGACAATTACCCCGGTCTACACCCATCCTTGCCGCCCGGTTTGTCTCAGGTTCACCATTTTATGTATGTTGGTTCTTGATGATTACCAACAGGCACATCATTTCCTCATCCTACAACTTTCCTGTCTCATGGTCTCGAGCGCGGGCTAACATTGTCTTCAACATGATGTATCTTTATCAACAGTTGAAGAGTATTTCAAGTCTCTTATCCCGTAGCTTAATCTCAACTCAGAATCCAACTCAGAAATCTCAAGAGCAGAGCTCGTCGCATACCTGAAGTCGCTGTTGATCAACGACTACCATCTATCCCATTCTGCCCAGTTCCCCAGCACTACCTTACTTGTCTTGTTACTTTCTTTACGACAAGCGTTTCTCTATCTTGTTGATAATCCCTTACATTAATCAAACCTCAACCTCCTCATCCTGCAATCATGAGCTTTCTCTTTCGACGCAGTGAGCAGCCAAGACGCAATTCCGATGATGACTACAAGAAGATGGTGAGTATCCTGACTTCCTTCCTAACCATGACATCCCTTCTACTATCTCTTTGATACCAACCACGTATTTACAATCAAGAATGATTTAACGCTAACGAAACTCGTTGAACAGCAGTATCACACTGAAAGGGGTACTATGCCAGCTAGAGCCGTAGAACAACAAATGCGCGACTGCGAAGGCCGTCTTGACAATGACAATCCGAGACTGTACCCCCACGAGTACAGGAACGGTGAAAAGATCTTCCAACCTTACGAGCAGCGCAACGGTCCAGACAACAGCAAGTTTTACGAATTACCCGTTAACAGCCGAGTGGATCCTGCCAAAAGGCCTGCTGCCATGGCTAGAATCACGGCCCGGGAAAACGCCCATCATAATGATCGAGCTCGCATTGCCCAAACCGAGTTAAATGATCCTGGGTTTTTTCGCGGTGTCGTTACGGCACATCCTGAGACCAAACGCATCTATGGTGTTGCTGGTATGATGTATCATCCTGTGGACAACCCAAATGCGATGCGTCGGGCTGCTGTCGAGCCTCTAGATCGTCAAGGGCGTCAGTACCTTCATCGCTTCGACGATGACGCTGCTAATCCTAACCGTGTCACCACATGGCCTCCTCGCGATGAGGATGGCGACGATCTTGCGACGTACGAGAGGCGGCATCAGCAGGTCAGGACTTCTAGGTCGGCGATTGCGAGGCGGAACCGACCAAGTCCAAGACCCTAATTATGGTTGCTCTGTGTCTTGCGCTTTTTCGCAGCCACCATTGATGCAGAAGTCTTACGACAAGAAGAACAGTTCTTTGAATATTGGGTGTTTTGTTATTAGGCTAGTTTTGTTTTGATGGCAGGTTGTTTTCGGGTCTTGTATTTACATGAGTTACATACAAACGTGATAAGTTTGTTCTTTGGTCTATATTCAGATGCTTGACTTCCCGTATAACGCTCGGAGAGTAAATTGTTGTTTTCAAGTCTTCTTGACTGTCCTGTATACCAGACCTAACATGTGTTTCAAATGTTTGGAGACCGTGGCTGGTCTTGAGGGCTCTGGGGTAATCAAGAATATGCAAACGAGGATGAATGCTATAGAATCTATTGGTTAGACGGGACGGTTGATGCTATATCTCTGAATAGATGGCCATATTGAGCACAAATAATTTATCTTGATCTTTTACAACGATGAGCGAGATGGGGTAACCTTATATCGATGTTGTCAAGTTTAGAGTTAGAGTATTAAAGTTTCTTAAAGTCAATCTAGATCTATTGACTAGAAGATTACACCCCAAGTTATTGTTATAGGCTATATCTCAAGCATCCGGTAAAATCTTCTATAGACAATAGACTTTCAAGATGTCTCCCAATATTGTACTTTACTCAATGCAACTGTTATTATTTTGCAGACTTGAATGCTAAGTAAACGCCATTAGCATTGCCACATCCTAAAGCTATCTCTTCAGTCCAGGGCTTGTCGTCTTTAGATTCAATAGAAACAAACTCCTGAGCGAACCGTACGATGACAAGTAGAGATTCAGTAATAGCATATTGCTGGCCGAGACAAATGCGTGGTCCCCCGTTGAAAGGTAGAAAGAACTATTAATGTCAGTATCAACTCACTGCCTCGTCAAGCATGCCATCACGCTTTTAACTTACCCACGAAGGCTTGAGAGACTCCCATCTCTCAGGACGAAAGTCTTCAGCATCTTCCCCGTACAGGTCCTTGCGTCGATGCATGGCGTAGACGGTATAGTTCACCATTGAACCTTTTGGAACATGGATAGGTTGATCCCCGCCTGGCCCACCACCACGGGGTAGAACTGTATCACGATATGCCATGCGTCCGTTACTAGGAACAGGAGGATGAAGCCGCAAGGCTAAAGAGATATAATATCAGCGGTTGTCTTAACTAGCTTGTCAAGTCATACTCACATTCATTAATGCAATACTTGGAATATTTGAGCCCACGAAGTTGCTTATATGTGGGAAGATCCTGATCCAACTGCTCCACTTCAGCTCGTATCTTGGCCCAAATGTCTGGTCTGCGCGCAAGGACAAAAAACAAGTTGCCCAGCAAATTGGAGGTGGTGTCTCTTGCTGCTATCAAAACACTCAATAGTTCTGCGCGTATCTTTTCCTTGGATACACCCGAACTGGCAAGTTGTCTAAGCAGACTATCGTGTCGGCTCTTCTCTTCATCATTCTCTGTTGTTGACACTTTCCCTTGGGGAGACGACGATGTACGAAGGGCCATGGCCTGGTCCACGTATTTCTCCACGTAAGACCGACACACCTGGTAATTATGATGTGCCTTGCTTCGAGACCATTGGAAGCGTCTAAGTGGACCCAATCTTGCTTGGAAAGCAACGTCTTTGAGCGTGGCATCAAATGCTTTGGAGAACTCTTCGCTTTCTTTGGTAGGATTGCAAAGAGTATCTGTTGAGTTGCCAAACAGGAATTCTGTGCCAGTATCCATGGTGAAGTCAAAGAGGAGCTCCTGTAGATTGAAAGTTGTATCAAGGGGGATCTTTGACACTAGATTCAAGACATGCTTGCTTGTCAGATCGAGGTCGGCCACTTGCTCGCGAGCAAATGTTGGCCGCAGCAAAGCACGAGAATGTGCCCATTCTTCGCCATCAGAGACAAACATGCCTCCGCCCGTGACGGGGCTGAACAAAGGAGCGCGAAAGGCCAAGCCGTAATCCTTAAAATTGACTGCAAGAACCGTCTTGATGTTCTCTGGATCGATAGTAAAGATGGTCTGCTGACTTCCGCGTTCAACCAGGAATGTGGTACCGACTGTTTTGTACAGGTCGTTGGCGAATGTATCCAAGAGCCGCTTCTCGTTGAAAACCCTTATGAGCTTCAATATGAAGTCAACGCCAAAGAAGGGATCTTTTAGTGGGAGGCGACGTGCTACTGGAGAGCAGCCATTTTCGACACGGAACCTGTGCCTTGCTCGATTTGTGGCGATGCGAGCTACTAAAGCATGAAGAGTGTAAATTGTAAGAAGGCTTGCTAAAAACTTCCAATTGAGAAGGGAATTATCTCCTTTCGCATTTCGTAAGATTTCAAGTGATTTATACATTGCAAATTTGAAAAGTATTTGTAGCAGGAAGTTGTGGCACCAGAGATTTAGTTTTGGAGTGGGGGGTTGAGTAAATAGAAAGATGGTTAGTACTAGATAAACCTAACCGTCATATAGAAAGCTAACGTATGATTCAATAACACCTGATAGCAGCATTGGAGAGTTTCGGACCTCCTGAATATCCGTGCTGATTGGCAAAAGGTTCCCGGACGGACAGATCAGTACATTGATATAATGCATTACCACATGTTACAGTCTGCAATAACTACAAATTTGGGTTTTCGGGGATTCTGTAGGTACTTTTGCTATTACACAAGTTGAAGAGGCCAAGAAGAGAGTACCAGATGTAGCATTTGTGCACCCCCAAGGGCTGTGCGGTTACATCACGTCTTACTGTGGAACTCGGACCGAACCCGATAGCTCGTGTGCCGGCCCAAGCACCCCTGTGTGGTTTTATTACTGCAGCTCAACGTCAATATCTTTCCATATTCCCCTCAACCGTAAATCCTCTCCGAACTAATACATCCCACGTCTATCATCAACGTACTGCATCATGGTCCGTATTGCCTTGCTTGGTGCAGGTATCTTTGCACGCGAACGTAAGCCAATTCCCTCACACCTTGTCATCTACATTGTTTCTGCTGTGCTGATAGCCTGCAGAACACTTGCCAGCTATTGAGGCTACAGGCTACCTTGAACTCAAAGCTGTTTACTCACGGTCCGAAGAGGCTGCCACGTCTCTCGCACAACATGCAGGGTGTAAAGTTGACATCTACTTTGATGATCCCCCCATAAGTGGAAGGTCACTTGACGACCTACTTGCACGACCTGACATAGCTGCCGTGTCATCGTGTGTCACTATCTTGGCCCAGCCTCGGCTTATCAAGAAGGCTCTGGAAGCCGGAAAGCATGTGCTTAGTGAGAAGCCAATAGCCCAGAGTACAGAAGATGCCACGGAGCTTATCAGATGGTACAATTGTCTGCCTAACGCCCCGATATGGGCCGTTGCTGAGAACTTCCGGTTCAACGAGAGCCTCAAGTATGCCGAAGGTCAAGTCCGTGCGATAGGAGGGCAACTCAGATCCTGCCGCTTAAATTACTATGGATCTGTGAACAAGGACAGCAAATATTTCAATACGAAGTGTATGTGTCCTTTGTTCGTTCCCTTTGGTGACAATCGATACTGATATACATGCTTGTAGGGCGCCAGGCTCCAAAATTTCAAGGTGGATTTCTGCTTGATAGTGGGATTCATTTTGTTGCAAGCCTTCGGCTCCTTCTCAATGCAGTCGGGCAAGATGTTGAGATGCTAGTGGCCTTCTCAAACCTGCTTGAGGAGCATCTTCAACCTATTGACACTATTCACGCTATTGTGTCTACCACTGACTCTCAAAATGGAACGATTTGTATCTCATTTGGAGTAAAGCATAAATCTGGCCTGGAGATTGAGATTATCACAACTGATGGTGTTGTTGTTTGGGCTCCCGTCAATGTCAAGACAAGTACGATTGCAGATACTGGGGAGTTGATCAGCAAGACCAAAGAATTTGTGTACAACAACGGTGTCAAAGCTGAATTCGAGGCCTTCGGTAAATCTATCGTGAGCGGCTGCGCGGATCCACGCCAAACCCCTTCACAAGCCCTCAGAGACCTTGCCCTTCTTCAGGCTCTGCTGGAGTCTGCCAAAAGCAATAGCCTGGTAAAGGTCGGCAAGTTTGAGGGGTAAGCGTTGAGTTACAATAGATATACTTTTGTAGATAGTTATTCTCCATTGTGCTCTGAGCTCTTGGCATTACTAAGTTATATATACCTGAACATAGAATGACTGAGAAAGTGAACATGATTGTAGTATACAAGTGTATGTGCTCCTGCGACTCTATTCTGCCAAGAGTTTATAAGTAGAATGTGACGTGACACTAGCTAGATGCTTCTGTTCCTACGGCCTTGGTAGGTGCCTTTCTTGGCGATCTCTCAATAAGGAGCGTCAATGACAGTACAGATGCAATGGAGAAATAAAGCATGACTCTCATCTGTTCGGAGTAGGCATCTGCATACAAAACTCTTGTCGGGGTTTGCATGTCAGGAGGTAACTGCTTAATGCTCTCTGAGGACAGGAGTATTTGTGCTACTTGCTCTCCCGTCAAGAATTTGGCGGCTTCTCTCTTAATGTGATTAATCAGCAAAGCGGAGCAAGCAGCGAGCCCGACCGTGCCTCCTAATACTCGTATTTGTGTCACCGAACCCATTGTAACAGCTGAAACTCTGTTAGTGATTGAGAGACAGAAGGGGGGCAGTCAAGAGACCATACCTAAATCCTTCTCAGTCACGACTAGTGGTACCATCATCAAGATTGTGCTGAGATTGAAGCCAAATCCGAGACCCATAATAGCCTCATATCCATACTGAGATGCAGGAATAGATGTCGATGATTTCAGGGAGCTAAAGAGACCAACTCCTATTGTCTGGAGAGAACCTCCGAGGAAAAGAGTGTATAGGGGAGGGACACCTAGCTTGGACACCAGCACTCCATTGATAGCGGTTGCAATAGGAGAAAGGAGAAGCAATGGTAGCGTACGGATGCCCGCGTTGATCGCTGATGTCATGTTGACTGTCTGGAATCTTTGGGGAATGTTGATGAGAGCAGCCATGAAGGGAAATCCTGTAAAGAAGCCATTGCTTTGCAAAAGCCTAGGATTAGTGAACGAAGAATCTAGGATTGTCGGAGTTGCGGAGATGCACTTACAGAAGTAGACCCATAACAAATCTGTTGCGTACAAGACTCCATGGGAACATGGGCTCGCAGATGCCATCCCGTTTAGAAAGCATTCGCTCCCACATAACCCAGCCAATCCACAGGGTACCAGAGAGGATAAAGGTCGAGATAATTGCACCACTCTTCCATGGGTACGCCACGCCACCTTGTTCCAACGCGAAGACAATAAGAATGGAAGCGGCTAATGATGCAACCATACCTACAAAGTCAACGCGCTTCCATGTTTTCCTCCATGCGATGGAGTGGAAGAATTCGTTCGATTCGCCGTAGGGAAAGTTGAATGGGATCGAGAAGGCAAGGAGAGCAGCCGCAAGTGCGCCTCCAGGACCACTATAAACAACGACGAACTAGTCAATGAAGGTTCCTTACAAGGCGAACACAGGTCGACTTTACTGACTTGAAGTAGAAGACCCAACGCCATGTGGTGTTGTCCGTGATTGCTCCTCCAAGGATCGGGCCAAGAACACTCGAGATAACGAAGGTAGACGACATAATAGCGATATAAGTCGCGTACTTTTCCGGGGGAACCATCAGCGGTACCATAATCGTCGATAAGGAGTAGATGCCGGAACCTCCAACACCCTGGAAGGCGCGGAACACGATCCTATAGTCGAAGCACGACGTTAGAATGTGGATGGACTGAGTTGAAATTGGGATGGGAAGGATAGTTACATACAACGGTGCCATAGAGTTGGAAGCGCCGCACGCCATAGAGAAGACGGCGAATATGGTAATCGCAAAGAGTAGCATCAGTTTGCAGCCGAAGATATCGCTGAGCTTCGAGTAGATAATAAGGAAACCTGTGATTGTCTAGCTAGTATGCCAACTTTAGCAGCAGAGTACAGCTGAAGAGTCTACCCACCAGTGTATGTTACCAGATAGGCTGTGACCACCCAGCCGGCCATGTTGAACCCTTGGAGCGCATCGACAATTGAAACCAGAGACGTGCTCACGATTGTAGTTTCCAGTGTCGACAACAACAGGCTCAAGCAAAGGCTAATGTTTGTGAAGATCAATCAGACTGGCTTCAGGGTGAGGACCGTGGAACGGGATCAAACCTACGCGGCAGTCAAAGCATGAAGCCTCCAGCCAGTATGGTACACCTTTGGCTTAGCCGTATCGCCAGACGAGCCAACTGCTCTCTCAACATTCCTATCATTGTCGCTAGGGGCCGGAGGGCGAGAATGGGGAGCAGCTTCAGCAGCAGGGTCGGAGCATCCAGGTATCTCATCGGTGGGAGCCTCGTTACTCTGCTTGTTCGTTACGGTCGGAGTCTTGGCCGTTGAGTCCAAGAGATCCTTCAGTGGCAATCCTGTTGCTGACGACATGACAGGAGAAAAAAGGTAGACGGTCTGTACGAAAGAGGCAAAGAAATCCACGGGATGTTAGAGTGCAGTCTAGGCTTCAAGACTTTGGAAGATGATGTAGGAGGCAAAATACCGAACGCGAGCAAGAACAAAGAAGCCAGAAATTGGCTTGTGAGCCAACGCAGTCACTTTCAGCTACAGGGATTGATTGCATTGCTAATTCCCGGTTCCCCGCCCCATCCCTGTTGGCCATCATAACCCTAACCCTTGACGAAATACATACCATCTACAACCATCTGCATTACTATATCTAACTCGGATGACAAGATTGAACCTTGGGGCCCCGCGATTCGTCAATGAGCGAGAGAATCTGCTCATGGGCAAAAAATATGGTGTCAATCTTGCCTGACATGACGGATAAGATACGGCCACGACGCGACACCCGACAGCTGCGGTCATCATAAGCACCCAGAGGCTTAGTCTTGATAGCAAGTTGAGGACCGACGTAACGGAACATTTCCCGGAACTTGGGTATGTAGTACGTGATTTGCTGCTCCATTAGTTCCCGCTTCGCAGTTATAGTTGCGGCGCTGACATCGTCCCGTGCCGCCCGGGCTTCGGCTGCAGTTCCGTATTGTCCTAGTGGTGTGTGGGGGACACTAGACAAGGTGAACAACCCCTGTACTTCGGTGGGATAAATAGATGCCAGAGGGCCATCCACCAATGTCACTGCCGGAAACTCATGAGGCCCCTCGTAGTAGAGCAATAAGGTAGGCTCGTAGATTACCTGCAAGTCCAGGTCGTGGTAGTGCCCCCATGTGGCATCTACCACATAGTCAAAGCCTTCTCCGTCGATCAACACGCCATTGTTCCCACCATCTTGGATAAGCGAAACCTTTCGGCCAAGTTGAAGCACGTCTTTGAGTTCTCTCTCAAAATAGGTACGGGCTTTGCTTAGCAACAATACCCTCTCTGGGACGCACATGATGCCTTCAACGTTGGTCAACTGAAAGCCTAGGGGTGCTCCCCCTTCGGCAAACTGCACCCCACTTGCTGCCATGATTGTTCTGTAGGTATTGTAATCAAGGAGTGAGTCTTGGGCGGGTACGGCGTAGATGTTGCAAGGAACCTTTCGACTCAATTCGGGATAACGTTCAACGAAGCGCATGAAGCCATCCCGTGACTGGACTCGGGTTCCACTGTGCCGAGCGTAGTGGAATCCCATATGGAGCCGAAACTGGTTGTTACCCGATGCTTCGTGCAGTAGGCGCTTATGTTGCTCGAACAGTTTGACGCGGAAGCCCAGTTCACCAAGAGATAGCGCAATGTGACAGCCATACCATCCTCCACCAATAATGCCAACACTGTCACTGTATTGGTTTGCTTTACCATCTCCGTTGACGCCGTTCTGAATGTCCTTTTCGAATTTAGGCATACTGGCAAGCTTTGTGTTGGGAAATTATGTAAAAAATAAATGAAACCATCGAAAGGTTCCTGTTGTTTGTTTGAGGTGCGAAAAGAAAGATTTGCACCTTGATTTATATCTCAAGTGGCTTACAAGTCACAAGGTCTAGTTCAGAGAATATCATGTTCCAGGGCTTCAACAAAGGTATACAATCGGTGTTTCTGCGCCCGAAATCCTTAGTACTTTCTATCTTGGCTTCATGAATTCCGCCCTAGGCTCACTTGATACAATCGTGTACTTCAATGATTCCATGGATGACCTTTCTTAACTGAGAAGAATGTTACTTCCACTGGACCCAGGGTTGGACAAAGGTCGACATGACGTTCAGGACCCTAGGGAAGGGTATTAGCTGCATCTGCAGGGGTCACAGTGTGACGGAGACATAGGGTCCTGGCCCGCCCTTTTGGGGGTTAATAATAACCGCATCCGTAGCTTACAGGATACAACTACAGATTTAAAAGATGCTATCCGGTTGATTACGCCGGCTGCAATTTACTATAGAGGAAGGTGGCTCAAGGCTTTGCGAGATAACAAAACAACACGCCATTTTTGAGAGAATAAGCTTATACTAGCCAAGACGTTCCATGCAGTTGATGACCGCATCTGTAGGTTACACAATACGACGGCAGGGGATGTGCTCTCATTGATAAGCAAGATAATTATGTTGCATTCAGCGGGATGCTTTACGGATGGCCTTATCTCACTTTTCGCTGCTGCATAGAGTCGTGTAGATCTGTCCTGAAGTTATAGAAATGTGATTATCTATTCAGTAATCTAGTTATGTATTTGAGCTATTTTAATAGATTGACGCCAGCTGTGGAATTGGTTACTTCTGGCATCACAGCAATCGCCAACTGAAACGGCACAGTCACAACCCGAACTACTCAATCTGTTTCCCCCCTCTCACAATGCGTATCCTCTGTCTTCATGGAATGGGCACCAACAGCAAGGTAAGTAACCCCATGTGTTGCTAGGACGGACTCTGACTCGGTGATCAGGTGCTGGAGATGCAGACATGTACAAGCCGTTCACGCAAAATTTCGGATCGTCCATACTGACTTGGTTCCAGCCGCACTCCGGCATCAGCTTAGCCATTCCCAATCACACAAGTACGAATATGTTGATGGCGCAGAGCCGAACAAGCCAGCACCAGGTGAGTTCTGACCTGTTCCACTTGAAGGAATTCACTCTTAATTGCAATCTAGGCCTGGAAGCTTTCATTCATCCAAATGATAGCTTTGCCTACTATAACCCAAAGTCAGCAGAGAGTGTCCTGACAGCAATTGACGACCTCTCGGAGTACATAGCTGAGGAAGGCCCTTTTGACGGTGTCTTGGGTTTTTCGCAAGGCGCTTCCCTCGCTGCTATGGTCATTGCCCGTGCACGTCATTCTAACCCTGCACCTTTTCAGTTCGCCATCTTCTTCTGTGCAGGACTGCCGTATTGTGAGAAGGCTCTGAGCTTAGGAGAGCTGAAGTTCCTGAGGCCTGAAAACACTAATGGTCCGGTTATTCATGTACCTACGGCTAATATCTATGGGGAAAAGGATCCTGATGTCAGCTATGCTAAGGCTCTGGCTGAATTGTGCCAGCCATGGGGCAGGGTAGTGCTGGATCATGGCGCTGGACATGAAATTCCCAGAGTGCCTGTGGACATTGTGGATGACATGGCACGGGCAGTGGAAAAGGTTGTCACTAAGGCGGCAATCGGTCAGTAGATATGAGTAAATTGAGCTTTGGAAGATGATATTAAGAATTCAGCTATGATTGATGGATAGATAGATAAGCGCAGCAATAGACCCTAGCGTGGCAATTGACAGAACTGCAATGTCGATATCGTTGAGCTTTATCCAAGACATACGCACATCAGGTGTTTGAAGATGCATTGGACGGAGCTCCTGGCCTCGCCCATATATGTCCTTCAAATCAGTCCTCTCGGGGGTCTGGTCAGTCTTTCGGTCCAGTACGGAATGTTCAAATCTCCCATCCCAATCGTAAAGATGTTCCTCAATCAGATCAGCAGCGAAATGCTTCTTCCTTGACCCAACGATTGCAATTCTCTGCATGCGCTGAACGTTTCTTTGAAACGACTCCTTGTTAGAGACCAAGATCCTTGTGATAGCGGCTGTCAAAGATGCCGCATCGAATGTCTCTTTGTCGAGGCGGACCGAAATTCCGGATCGTTCAATTCTCAAGCTGGTGATCATCTGGTCACCAAATATGCCCATAGCAACCATGGGCACACCGTGGAATATGGACTCATTGACTGATGAGGGCCCAGCGTGCGTTACAAAAATGACCGTGGAGTCATGCTCAAGTAAGGAACGCTGAGACACCCACGTAGAAAAGTGCCACACCGAATGCTCATTCTCGAACAGTTGTTCGAGGGTCAAGTGAGACAGATGGGGCGAAGGGGCTTTGACGCTGGTATCCATTCGACTGCGGGATCGAGCACTAAGTGCCCAGACGATACCGTCAATGACGCCAGAGTCAATGGCGTTGGCAAGGCCATTGATAAGTTTGGAGATCTTTGAGTCATCAAGAATGACATGAGTTCCAAACGCGACCAAAGCTATCTTTTTATGAGTCTCAACGAACTGCTTGACGTCACCCTCAAGAGCCGGGTATGAATCTGCCAAGATAGGCCCGACTGGATGGACCAAGGGCGGGGCATCTCGTGGCGTCTCCATGCCATAGAAGTTATTCAAAAACACAAGATAATCTGGTTTGGAAGATTTGGGTCGAGCAGGAACTCCCTCCTTTCGACGCATCTCCCTGGTCCAGAAGACCCAGCGAAGAAAGTAGGGAGCCGAGCGTAGGAGAAAAGTCATTTCGAACAGCCTGTCGTAGACACTGGCGTGCTCGCTTGTCAAGCATCGCTGTTGCATACCAGGCTGGCCAGGAATATATTTCTGAGGCATCATCAACCATGGCATCTGTGGCCACATGACTGCGTGTGGAAGTCGAAATTCATTGCAGACATCCAGGGCCGCTTCAACATGGAAGTCGGAGAAGATGAAATCGGGTTTGGTTTTCGTGATGACTTCCTTCAAACCGCGGTATGTTGAAGGCCAGAATGCATCAAAGGCCATTTTGCCTTTAACAATGTCCCTTTTCCCAGCCGCAGTATTCCAGTTCCACCTTGAGAACAGTACATAATGTTCCTCATCTTCTTCAGGTGAGATGGCTGGTCCCACAGCATGAACAGTCCTGACAAATGGGTAATTGTCCACCAGCTTTTCTCTACCGCTCAGAGTAGCAAAGTCAATGATATGTCCCCTGGCTGCTAGAATGGAACATATCTCAAGAATTGGAGCTACTATCATGTTAGTCTCGTCATCTACGTATGTTAAAACTATCAGACTGGAATAATCGTACCCGAGTTGGTTGAACCACCCACCGTAACAACAACGAGGATCGTAGCTTTGGGGAGAGACATTATCGTGGTGATTTCACTATCCTAGTAGTAGCTGGCGGCAAAGGTTACACGCAGTTAAAAATGTGTTTTGAGAATGAAGTTGAGATAGAACTGTTGAGATGGTTATTGTCAGTTAGGTGTCAGGTCTGGAAATTTGTGTATCCACGAATGAGAGATAAATATGGGTTGCGTGTGAAGGCAGGTGATTTAGCATGGGCTGGCAATTGGAGACCTGAAAATAATCAGATAACCGCCAACTATGTGACATTGATGCATGTTGCGTTGTGACCTGGCCGGTATAGCTACGCCTCTTGGCAGCATTCCAAAGTTCATATAATCCCGGATAACACCCTGGGGTATGTTAATCACGTTTATTCTTTCCTCTTCTCTCAACCGAAAGGCAAGAGCTTGATCAACGGCAACAAGAGGGCTTCGCCATCTCGGCACCTTTGCTTATCTGCGTCACGCCCGGCAGATCATCAAGAGACTTGTGGTGTGAAGTATGACATGCAGAAAACATAATCAACACGGAAGGTCCGTGCTCGAAATACTTGTATAACATGTTCAAGTACAAACATTCGGTGCTCGAAATACTTGTATAATATGTTCAAGTACAAACATTCAGTGATGGTAAATATATCATCCCCTGTACTGTCACTCAATGTCAATAGGTAATGTCATTCACACCCATTACGCGTCCTTATTCTATGCCTTTTTATCTTACCCACGGATGTAGAATATTTCGAGCCGACTCTGACTTCTATGCAAATAAGACGCTGACAGCATATCATTGCCTTAGTAACTAGCTTTGACACGATGCCAGCTTCCTTTATAAGAAATTATTCAACTTCGTGCAGCTCACATAATAAACTTGATGAGAATAGTTGGGTATCCTACCATCCATATGACTCAAGATAACGAGCTGATGAGCGCTTTGAGACTGCTTGGTCTATGACAACTCATCTAAATCTTACTCTGAAATAAACGAGGGCGCGAGAAATCCTTGTCTTGGTGTTGACCCCCACGATGAGAAAGATACCACTTGGTACAATGCGAACTATACTAGAGAGATGTAGGATGAAGCTATTGAACTTGGCGGAATTCGGAAGCATTACAAATATCTTTTGAACTCTTGATAGTAACAGAATAAGAGAGAGTGATCTGAACATCAAGTTGATCTCAAGTTTATATTAGCTTTCTGACCTACTGCAATATCTCTTCAAATTGGTTTATTTGTTTTTGTATACCTTCAATCTTATATCCTCGCTTTTAGCGGATCAAATCAAGCTATGGAGCCTATCGCTGTTATTGGCCTTGACCTCAAGTTTCCTGGTGATGCCACAGACTCTGATGGCTTCTGGGATATGCTTGTAGCTGGCCGCTCAGCACTCACTGACATTCCTGATGAACGTTTCAAAGTGTCATCGTTCTATCATCCAGATCCAGAGCGTGCGGGTTCGGTAAGTTGCCTTATCTCCAAGACGCACAGAACAGCACACTAATCCATCATCCTTTTCAGCTCAATGTTACCAGGGCTCACTTCTTGAAAGATGACATTTCTGCCTTTGATGCACCTTTCTTCTCTATCACGCCTGCTGAAGCTGGTGGAATGGATCCTCAGCAACGAGGCCTGCTTGAGAATACCTATCGTGCTCTGGAAAATGGTACGAAACCTCTCTATCGTTGTGTCCTGCTATCAATCACCTTTGTCTAACCGAACTACAGCGGGATGCCCCATGAGTAAGGCTCTTGGTTCCAACACTGGTGTTTTCATCGGCTGTTTCACCCGTGAATATGAAGCTATCATGTTCAAGGAGACCGAGATTCAGCAACGCTACTTCGCCACCGGCACTGGAACCACTATGCTTGCCAATCGACTGAGCTACTTCTATGACCTTCATGGACCTAGCATCAGTCTTGACACGGCGTGCTCCAGCAGTCTCAATGCTTGTCACCTTGCCTGCAACAGTCTACGTCTGGGCGAGTGTGACATGGCTCTCGCTGCTGGTTGCAATCTCTTCTACAACCCTGATACCATCATTCCCCTTACAGCCCTCGGTTTCTTGTCTCCGGACGGGAGGTGCTACAGTTTCGATGGTCGCGCCAACGGATACTCCCGTGGTGAAGGCTTCGGAATGGTGGTGCTAAAGAGACTGAGTGATGCTGTTCGGGATGGTGACTGCATTCGTGCCATTGTCCGAGGCTCCTCAAGCAACCAAGATGGAAACTCACCTGGTATTACACAGCCCACACGTCAAGCGCAAGTTGACTTAATCAACGCCGCGTACCGTTCGGCTGGCCTGAATAAGGACCAAACACGGTTCTTTGAGGCACATGGTACAGGAACTCCCGTAGGTGACCCCATTGAAGCTAGTGCTATCAGCGGTGCTTTCTCTGAACATCGGTCTGAGCAAGAACCAATGGTGGTCGGCGCCGTCAAGACAAACATCGGTCACCTTGAAGGTTCAGCCGGAATTGCTGGTCTCATCAAGACTATAATGATCCTCGAAAAGGGCATTATCCCCCCAAACATGGGCTTCGAGAGTCCAAACCCCAAGATCCCCGTTGAGGAGTGGCACCTCAAGTTCCCTACCAAGCCAGAGTTGTGGCCCACCAAGGGACTTCGACGAGCATCTGTCAATGCTTTCGGTTATGGTGGTAGTAATGCTCACATCATTGTCGATGATGCGTTGTATTATCTTAGGGAACACGGCCTGCCGGGCAAACACAGAACTGTTGAGTATCCCCATATTGACGAAGAGATGGAAGTGGAATTTGACGGCATAATGAATGGTCTCAACGGTCACACAAACGGCGTCAATGGCCACTCTAATGGCGTCAATGGCCACTCTAATGGCGTCAACGGTCACTCCAATATCCTCACTAGTACCCCAAGTACTCACAGTGAAGATGGAGATTCCCTTGACGAGTCCACCTGCGGTCCTGTTTCCCGGGCTAGATCATTCTGCTTCTCTACCTTTGACGAAGCCGGTGCAGCTCGCATGGCCCAAGTATACCATGACTTTCTCAATTTCACCAGCAAAACAAACGCACCTGGTTCTGATCAAGAACAGAACTTCTTGGACGACCTCTCTTATACCCTCAGCAACCATCGTACACCCTTTCCCTGGCGCTTCTCCGCTGTTGCCGATAGTATCACTGGTTTGGCAGACAAGCTCAAGCAGAACCCTTTACCTGTGAGAGCTACTGTTGACCCAAAGCTTGGCTTTGTCTTCACGGGCCAGGGTGCGCAGTGGTACGCAATGGGTAGAGAGTTGCTACCTACCTACCCTGTTTTCAGTGCATCCATCTTTGCGGCAGACTCGTATTTGCGAAATCTGGGATGCCCATGGTCTCTTGTCGGTGAACTACTTCAGAACCAAGACACGTCTCGCATTGACGATCCTGCCTTTAGTCAACCACTTTGCACAGCTCTCCAAGTTGCTCTGGTAGACCTGCTTGCGAGTTGGTTAATCAAGCCTGCTGCTGTGGTTGGCCACTCTTCGGGAGAGATTGCTGCTGCTTATGCCACCGGTGCTATCTCTCAAGAGTCAGCATGGAGGTTAGCCTATTATCGGGGTGCTCTATCCTCTCGCCTAGCTAAATCTACCGACCATACCCAAGGTGCAATGATGTCGGTTGCCATGAGTGCCACGGATGCTATGGAATATCTCAAAGAACATGTTGGCAAAGCCGCTGGCAGAGATATCGTCGTCGCCTGCATAAACAGCCCTAGAAACGTTACCCTCAGTGGTAGCGCAGCTTATATTCACAAGATCAAGATGGCTGCCGACGCAGATAGTATCTTTGCCCGTATACTCAAGGTCGAGAACGGTTATCACTCTCCCCTCATGCATTCAATTGCGGACGAGTATCGACGTCTAATCGGTAGCCTCAAGACTGCAACCAAGCCCTCATCCAAGCAACAAGCCACTTCTTCTCCCACCTTTTATTCTTCCCTTACAGGCACTGTGATCACAGTCTCTGACCTCCAGAGCTCGGATCACTGGGTGGATAATCTCATTTCCCCCGTTCAATTCTCCAAAGCCTTCTCTCTTATGTGCTCTAGCACCGCGAGCGCACCGGTCAAAAAGCTTGGATCTCGAGCTACAGCGAAGATTCCAAAGATCACCCAAGTACTTGAGATTGGTCCTCACGCGGCCTTGCGTGGTCCCATTCGTGAGATCATGGAGTTGGCACCAGACGTGAGCGGTGTTGGCTATGAGTCAGTACTTCGTCGTGGCGCTTCTGCTGTTGATACTACTCTGGCGGCTGCAAATTGGCTTTGGTGTCGTGGTTATGAGGTGCAAATACCCAATACACCTGACAGCTCCATCCTAGTCAACGGCCCAGGATACCCTTTCAACCATACCAATACTTACTGGAACGAGAGTCGTATTAGCAAAGGCTATCGTTTCCGCCCTGCTGTTCGGCATGAACTGCTCGGTGCCCCAGTGCCAGACTGGGATCCCGCCAATGCTGTGTGGCGAAACTACATGCGTCTTTCTGAGAACCCTTGGGTAAAGCATCACCGTATCACAGGAGCCACTATTTACCCAGCTGCCGGTATGCTTGTCATGGCGATTGAAGCTAGCCGGCAGATGGCAGACACATCTCGTGTAGTTAAGGGCTTCCGCATTGTTGATGCTCGTTTCAATGTTGCTCTTCGTGTACCAGCGACTCAGAATGGTCTTGAGACGCACTTCTACATGCAGCCATCAAGGGATCATCCTGATACCCCAGCAAGGACTGTTCGCAAGTTCTCTCTCAGCAGTTACGAGGCCGGTGAATGGCGTGAACACTGCCATGGTCTCGTCTTCACCGAGTATGAGCAGCCTTATACTGTAGTAGACGGCGGAAGAGAAGATGTCGAGTTCCAAGTCGCATGCCAGCAGAAACTTGAGAGCGTTGAGAAAGCTTCGAGAACAGACACTTCGTTCCGACAGTTGTATGAGCATTTGTCGACCGTGGGTCTTGACTTTGGTGCTACTTTCCAGACTCTCCGAGACATTCGCTGTGGAGGCATCGGAGAGGCTGTAGCTACAGTTAAGAGACAAGATCTCGAGAGTTTGATGCCTCTGGGCTTCCTGCAAGACCATTTGGTCCATCCCACGATGCTCGACGGTGTTCTTCAGAGCATCATCGTCAGCTTGACCAAGGGTGGTCGCGAGATTGACCAGGTCATGGTGCCCTCTGAGATCGGTGACCTTTGGGTATCTGCTGATCCATCCTCAAAGTTCGACTCAGTCCGTGTCTCTTGTTCAGGAAAGTTCCTTGGTATCAGACAAGCTGAGGCACGCATCGTTGGTGTAGACACGGCTACAGGCAAAGCTGTTTGTACCGTAGACGACTACGTCATCACGACTGTGGCTCGTAACGAAGGAGCCTCATCTGATGCGGCAAGAAGACTCTGTTTCAATCTCGACTACAGGGTAGATCCAGCTCTTCTGGACCAAGGCACTGCAGACAAGACACTCCAGCCTGATGCAGTTCATGGCCCGACACCTCAGCAGGCACAGATCATCCAGGAAGTGGAGATGATGTGCTTTTTGTACATCAAGCGCTTCTGGGATAGAATCTATGACGAGAACCGAGATGCCAAGTCAGTTCCATACCACAGCAAGTACATCTCCTGGATCAAACATCAACTCGACAAGTTTGAGGGTGGTCTTATACCACATGCTATGCCTGAATGGCGGGAACGAGCAGCCGACGATGAGTATATTAACCAGATGGAGACTAAGCTCCTAGAAGAGGGCTCAGCAGAAGGAAAGCTAGTCGTCAATGTTGGACGTGAGCTCCCCGCAATCTTAGCCGGCGAGTCTGACGCACTCGAGCTTCTCTTCAAGGACAAGCTGGTAGAAAACGTCTATCGCTCTGGTGTAGGTGCTGAGTTGGGATACGACCGCATGGTGGCCTACATAGACGCTCTGGCGCACAAAAACCCAGCTCTTCGTGTTCTAGAAGTTGGTGCTGGCACAGGTGGAGCTACTCGACCAATTCTAAAGTGTCTCACCACACAAGGCAATGGCGAGATTGGCACACCACGTTTCAGCCACTACGCATTTACTGACATCTCAATTGGATTCTTCGAGAACGCTAGGGAGATGTTCAAGGATAGTGCTTCCCGCATGAGCTTCCGAGCCCTCAACATCGAGGACAGCCTGGAAGAACAAGGATTCTCGGGAGAACAGTACGATGTCATCTGTGCTGCTAATGTCATCCACGCCACCAAGAGTCTAGATGCGACATTAGCCAACGTGAGGAAGCTGCTCAAGCCCGGAGGCAAACTTATCCTGTATGAGATGACAAACACAGGCATGATCCGTACTGGGTTCGCTTTTGGGCTGTTGCCCGGCTGGTGGCTGTCTGTGGAAGACTTCCGCCAATTTACGCCACTAGCTGCACCAAAAGACTGGTCCAATTCTCTTGTGAAGAGTGGATTCAGCGGTATCGACTTGCACATCTACGACTTCCCAGATCATCGCCATCAGATGGTCAGCGTGCTCATCTGCACGGCTCTGGGAGAGGGAAATGGAGAGAATGCACCCGCATCATCTTATACCTCTGCACCTGTCAAGATCATCCTGGGCGGCGGGGATTTCAACCTATCTATCCAAGAGAGCCTTGCTGCAACTCTTGAGAAACATGCTGCCAGTCTCGACCTTACTGTCAGTACGGTCAATCTGGATGAGGCCGTGGCAGATCCAAAGGAGTTGCAGCAAAGCCGATGCATCTTCCTAGGCGACATAGAGTCCAACTTCCTCGAAAATGTCCATGATGTGGACTATGAAGCTTTTCAAAAGATGATTGGGGCCACCAAGACATTGCTTTGGGTCAATCAAGGTGGCGGCCCTTCACCTAAGAACGCCGGTGCAGATATGGTGACTGGCTTCGCTCGTTGTATGCGTGCTGAGAACCCCGGACTGAACTTCATGACTCTGTCAATCGATGATTTATCTTCTTATGACATCGCAAGCGCCACCATATTCCGCATCCTGAACTCAGCAGGTGGAAATGAGAACACGTTCTACGAGAAGGAGGGCGCTGTTTATATCCCACGTATCACCGAGGCCAACACCGTCAACCATCTTATCGCTGCCAAAACCAAGGGCGAAGCAGCCAAGTCTGAGACATGGGAAGATGCGAGCAAGGACAGAGCCTTGACACTGCAATGTGCTGTGCCTGGTCTTCTCGATAGTCTTCAGTTCCAAGACGATGCACTGTATGAGAAGCCTCTCGGACCTGATGACGTCGAGGTCCGCGTCCATGCTACTGGCCTCAACTTGCTGGATGTCATGATCGCTCTCGGTCAAGTCATTGGCGAGGCCTTTGGACAAGAGTGCGCTGGTGTGGTAACCCGTATCGGAAGCAATGTTGACCGTGTTGCTGTCGGTGATTCTGTATGCGGACTGCTGAGGGGAACCTTCAAGACTTTTGCACGAGGTAATCAATGGCAATTTGCAAAGATTTCCTCGACTATCGATTTCACTGAAGCTGCAGCAATCCCGGTGGTCTATACCACGGCATACTATGCCATTCATGACCTGGCGCGCTTGCAAGCCGGGGAGAGCATTCTAATCCACTGGGGTGCCGGTGGAGTCGGACAGGCAGCAATTCAACTTGCTAAAGCAGTGGGAGCTGAAGTGTTCGTCACTGTAGGCTCAACTGAGAAGCGCGACTTTGTCCACGAGCACTACGGTGTACCCCTGGACCACATCCTGTCTAGTCGTGATCTGACCTTTGTACATGGTATCAAGAGACTCACAAACAGACGTGGCGTCGATGTCATCATCAACTCTACAGCGGGACAGACCTTGCGTGCCAGCTGGGACTGTATTGCTCCATATGGACGGTTCATTGAGATTGGCAAGGTTGACATCTTTGCCAACGCTGGTCTCCCAATGGGCCCGTTCAAGAAGAGCGTTACCTTCTCATTCTTTGACATTGGTCTTATATCTCTCGAAAGAGGACCGCTCTTCGCTCGCGTCCTTCAGAATGTCGTAGATCTTCTTGAAAAGGGTTCCATTGTCCCGCCTCAGCCATTGCACATTTACCACTACTCGGACATCCAAGAGGCATTCAGAATCATGCAGTCGGGATCTCACACCGGAAAGCTTGTCTTGAAACCTCAACAGAATGATGTTGTTATGGTAAGTTCGTTACTTATGTGATGGCTAGATTACAAGGAAAGCAGCTAACTCTGATCAGGTTGAGCCTAGTCGAAAGCCGACATATGCCTTTGATCCTGACGCCTCATACCTGCTTTCTGGAGGTATGGGTGGTCTTGGACGCAGCGCGGCTCGCTGGATGGTATCTCGTGGCGCAAAGAATTTAATTATTCTCTCACGTTCTGGAACCAAACGGCCTGCAGCTCATGCGCTCATGGAAGAGCTCGCAGCTGCTGGGGTGACCGCTTATGCACCTCAATGCGACGTTTCTGATCGAGCTGCTCTTGAACGACTTCTCAATGACTGCGCCAAGACAATGCCACCCATCAAGGGCTGTATCCAAGGTTCCATGGTCCTCAAAGATACCATATTCTCCAACATGTCTGAGGAAGATTACTACACTGCTGTTCGTCCCAAGGTAGTCGCTTCACGCAACTTACACGAGCTACTTCCTCAGAACATGGATTTCTTTATCCTTCTATCTTCCGCCTCGGGTGTCGTCGGTAATCGTGGCCAGTCCAACTACTGTATCGGCAACACCTACCAGGATGCCCTAGCCCGGCACCGTGTGGCCTTGGGACTTCCGGGTGTAGCCGTCGACTTGGGCATGATTCTCTCTGTCGGTTTCGCAGCTGAGAACCAAGAGAGCATGGCCAATCTCCGTCAAGAGGGCTTCAACGCCATGCGAGAGGATGAGTTTCTCGCCCTGCTTGACATGTTATGTGATCCCTCTGGCAATTACAGTACCAATACCAATCAAAAGTCACATGCCTCATCACTGGCTCAAATCGCGGTTGGTCTTGAGGCGCCAGCTACTCTTCGCATCAAGGGCATCCCTGAACCAGCCTGGATGAACGATCCACTCTTCAAACATTTATACCAGATCCGAGGTGATGGTGACAACGAAGGTGACGGCGACGGAGAAGGTTCTGCCACCTCTTGTGCCACACTACTCCCGGCGGCCACGTCCTTGGATGACGCCGCCAAGATCGTCAGCGCAGCTATTGTTCAGAAGTTGTGCAAAGCTCTCTCCTCAAGCGAAAGGGACATTGACGTATCGAAACCTCTTCACAGTTACGGTGTTGACTCCCTTGTCGCGGTTGAGTTGCGTGCGTGGTTTATGAAGGAGGTTGGCTCCGACATTGCCGTGTTTGATATAATGAGTGGACAGAGTCTGGAAGAGCTGGCGGCGTTGGCAGCAAGAAGGAGCTCATTTGCCAACTTTGAGGATGAGAAAGAGGGAGAGTAAGAGTTAGCGGCACAAGACGGGAGTTTTAATTAACTCATATGTTATGGACCAGATGTGTATGCAGCCCAAAACCGATGAGACTGACAACTAGAATTGCGACAGTGCCAAGCAGGCTAAACCAAGGGGAAAATAAAATATATGGAAGATTCTTGAGAAACAGTAATATTATCTCAAGATTGCATCTTCAATCTCAAGACAAGATAACGGCAATATCTTTTACATATCTAGGACTATAATCTCAAACTTGTAAAATAGTTTTATTTACTGTGTAATGTTAATACATTTCAAGTATTATAACTCCGACGCTTATATTAGATTAGTAGTTCATTATAGTAAGTTAAACGTTTCTAGTAAAACTTTTTACTAGTCTCACAAAGTGACTATTCTGTAATAATGGCCCTGTCCGGTACTCAGGAATATCGAAAAACGACGTCCAAGTGATTTGCTTTCTGTACATGACCGCCGGACGAGTACCTCCGGTTGGCTGTTAGTACGGGTCATGCAAGAATCCGACGAGCTGTTCCCGCACAAATGACCCATGGCACAGAAGCTTCCGTATTAGACAATGCTCGAATATAACAGCCTGTATTACTCTCTGCTAGGAAGGACTATCAACCTTGCACTGTATCGTGAGAGCCATATAATTTAATCCTAGGTCGGGGTCATAACCTGGAGGTACAAAAGGTCCGGTCATGATGGACTATTATTCTACCCCTCACGTGGTGATATCACAAGGCAGGTCGTTGGCGTAGTGACGACTGTCGTCGACCAACATGCTACTGCAGGACGGCTTGAGTGAGAGCCACGCCGCGGACCAACCCTGTCTTCGGGCAATACATCGACGTGCCGTTCCCAAACGACCACGAAGCTGTCCACGAAGGGCATCAGCCGCAGAAGGTACCGAAAAAGACCACGCATGTAGATGGCAGCGCTCGCAATTGACCTATCAAAAGCCCTATAACCTATAGTCACGGGGGTTGCATGTAGTAGGCGCTATGTAAGTCCTGGACGTGACGAACTGTTGGATGTGTACAAGGTTCAGAGGTTGTAGAGGGTCAAAGCGAACGGCCCTCACCAGCTGATCAACATTATCCTGGAACCCTAACTTACTGTACCTTGCAAACTATCCCGTTGACAAGACAAGTGAAACTGTCACAGCCTGCATATATACATTGTGACAAAAAAATACGTTGCTCCGCATTTGGTGGAGAAGAAACCTGAGACTCACTCGGTGCGAGTGAAGCGGCCCGCTTACCAACACAGTGTTCGTCCGCTTGTTCTTTGCTCTGTCTCACTCCTGTGTACATGTGGTAAGAATATTTAAGCTTTTTCTTGTCTACAGGCTAAGAAATCGCTGATGATTTGTTCCACAATTCGAGTACGTACTGATAAAAGTACAAGGACCTCGAGATGCTGTTGGTCGGTCTATCACATGCACACTCCTCCAATTTCGTCATTTCAACGCAACGTTGCTTTGGGACTTCCTAGATCTGAACGGGAAGTTGGCAGTGGCAAAGAGTAACTCATTTATATCGTGCCAACAACCGAATTCTGCACAGGAACCTACACCCAGGGCATCTGCTTGCTATTCGTCTTAAACCTTCATCAGACATACACTTCGAACAGTAATCAACGACAGGAAGTAAGTTATAGGGTCCCACCAAGCTATACGTTTTCGCTTATAAAGTCGCAAACAGAATTCGATCAAGCCGAACGGTCATGTCGAAACTACCGAGCGACTATACTCAGGAGGAGCTTATTGAGATGGGTCAGAAAGAGATAGATAGGCGAGGGGGGTTGGAAAGTGTCCCCTGTGATATTATTTCTCTTGACGGGCATAAATTCCGTGTTAACTACGACGTGCCTCAGCATATCACCGATCAAATAGAGGCGCTATTCTGGGGCGATGAAGAAGTAAAGTACGAGGATATTCCTGAGGAGCTGAAGGCATATGAGGAGAACGATGACGAGAAGGATGAGAATCTCAAGGATTTGGACGCGGATGCGAAAAGGGACAAGCAGTCGAGTAAACAAGACGATACAAAGAAATAGCTATGAGGCATTTTCTGCGGCGATGCTCGGCAAGGTTGAATGGTCTTTGTCTTGAACTAACAATAAAAGCATGGGCTAGACAGATAGACAAATTGACAGAACTCTGCTTTCGGGCTCATCCGTATAACTGCATGTATTTGCTTTCACCTCCGTCACCCTACTTTCTTTCGGTTCAGAGGGCTATCATGCGATGATAATTAGGCAGATCCCACATTTG
The DNA here is from genome assembly GCA_013186375.1 of Fusarium aywerte. Taxonomy (NCBI): domain Eukaryota; kingdom Fungi; phylum Ascomycota; class Sordariomycetes; order Hypocreales; family Nectriaceae; genus Fusarium; species Fusarium aywerte. The sequence goes on from JABCQV010000067.1 coordinate 76,090, forward strand.
GGTTATCGCTTTGCTCCAATTGGTACAAAAGAGTTCCTTACTACGCCTTCGTATATGCTGTTGGTTCTCGGTGGAACTTTTCTAGGTTAGATACTCTAGCGAGGCTACGCAAGGGCGTTTCTATTGGCCTGAATCTGACATGCTGTTGGTTTATGAATGAACTTTTGTTTGATTCCAAACCAGGGAATCGCGAATTGGCAATAGTTAGCTGTGCGCTTGCGTGTACTGTTGGTTCTCTGTGAGCTTTCGCTGAAACTTTTACTTGCTAACGCTTGATTTGGCAAAGTTGGATATTCGATGTGCGCTAGGATATGCGGTTGGACACGCGCTAGGATGTGCTCCTGGATGTTCCGTTGCATTTCGACGAATCCTGAGTCTTTGCAGTGATCAGGAGTTCCGCGAAGCTCACGATTTGGCCAACGTCCAGTATCCGCAACTAGGAGCTGGACATCTCGACGCTCCATGGCGTGTAGAATCAGACCTTACTGTCGTACTATGGCACTTCTCCTTTACCCTAATTCATCGCCGGACGGGTATAAAAGGCAAGAGTCTCCCGGGCAGAGAGTAGAAGTCACTCTTCAGCCTCAGTATCTATTTCACAAAGCTCACGACTCCATTGAATCTTCTCGATCATATCCCAACTCTTCACTCAAGTCCACAACCATGCACTTTACTCCAGCCCTTATCGCCTACCTAGCCTCCGTCTCAGCAGTGTCAGCGGTGACCATCCGCAACTTCCGCGCCGGCACCTGCAAAGGAGGCAACTTTCGGCAGTGCAACGACATCAAGACCTATGCTTGTTGTGACAAGTCACCTACCAAAAGTGTCTACTCATCAAGCCTGTTCCAGGGTCTTCCAACTACTGGAATTGGCGCTATATGCAATCGTGAAGGAGGCAAGAACTGTGGCAGGATCCATCAAGCGGGCAATGGCCTCAGTGCTTGCGTTGCCAAAAGCAACACCCGTGGATCATTCTGGTTTGATTGCAGGCAGACTGGAACTTGCCCCAAAGGCCGAGCAACCCAACCTGACGTTGCAAAGCTGGCTCATATTCAAGCTATTGAAACTGTCACTCCAGATATTGTTGGAATCGACTACCATCAGTTCTACACCAATGAGACTACGCCTGAGCATGTTGTAGATGCTCTGTTTGAGCTTCTTGACACTGATGTTACCTATGAGGAAATTCCAAATGAGCTCAAGAAGTATGAAAGGATCATGACTAAGGAGGAACAGGAACAAGAGGACGAGGAGTGGGGAATGTAATTAATTCAGGCGGTGATTCGGTTATTTGTCGTAGTGGCTGAGGAGCCGAGAGAGGATGAGAATTGGGCTTATATCAGGACCTTCATTTCATGGAACGTGCGGGGCTTTGAAACTTGGGTCAGCTCTTAAACCAAGAGGAAGCCCATAGTTCTATACTGGAGTTAAATAAATACAAGAAAATGGGTTGTGCAACGGTGAACAGTATCTTGTTGAATGAGTAGTACGCTCTAGACCTGGAGTGATAGTCCTCTGCCATCTTGGGAAGGTACCGTAATGCCATTGTCCCAAACTCTCGCTGGCGAAAAGGCCCAATACATTCAGATCAGAGTGCTCCTTGTCAGGGGTGTTGATAGAACCAGCATACGCTATCCCTGCCCAGGGTTGACGAAAGTTTGATACTTGACGACTTTATTCGAACATGCGAACAGGTTGATCTGATAAAAGCGGTGACTTGCAGAGTTGGAATGTATGAAGAGGAATCATAGTAAGGCTGGTCGAGTTTGGCACGCAAGTAACGATACTGTCTTACGCACGTCAACCAACTATTTAGCCCGTGCTGAGGACCATTCGCATAATATTTTCCGGTTCTATCTTAGGTAAAAAGCTTTTTCCACTTCTTCACAGGCAACTGGTTATGCTCTCTGGCCTGCTTATGTAGCTTTACACTTTCCACCGGTAAAGGTCGGCCTAAAGAATTATCAGCATTAAGTTCTTGATATAGAAAATGAAAATCTTGCCCGATACAGAACTGATCTAAAAATTCCTGCTTTTAGAAGCACGTTTCTTTCGGAGTATGCAGATGCAGTAAGCCAAGATGCGTTCGGATGTCACGCCCCATCTCTAAATCATGTCTCGACCAGTCACGTCTCCACGTGCTCCAATTAAACCGCGTAATTTCCAACCTCACCTCCCAACTTCAGTCCTCAACCCTAGTCACTCACCACCTCTCTCCCCCATCAGGCTTTGATATAAAATGCCGCTGTCCTGGTTCCGCTGCAGAGGGAGGCTTGTCGCCCTCTCCGCAGTCTTTCTCTTCGGCACATTTTTCTGCCTCACAAAATACGCAGACATGGCCTCGTTACGTCAGAGTTCGCTGCTAGCCCTTCTTACGGCAGCGCCGGCTGTTATAGGCGCGGACCCGAAACTGAAGTGGTATCCTCCTAGTGAGAACAAGGTCAATTCATTGAGTTCCGCGATTGATGGGGAGGGCACTTATGGATTTATCTTTGACTCGTCGGATACGCCTGATGATAAGTATGGCACGTATAATTGGTGTAACATGCCACATGCGAGGAAGACAGAGTATAAAAAGCCGTCAAACGAGTATGAGCTTCAATATGTTGAAGTGGTAGGTGGCACATCTAAACGTGGCGGTTGAACACAATTAGCTTACTTGAGTCCAGATCCAAAGACATCACAAGCGCACTCCCTACGCAAGCAACGCGTTTCCCGTAGAACCATACCAATGGAACTGCGGTAACCAAGGCCTGTACTACTTTGGTAGACAATTCACCGAAAAGCCCAAATCCAACGCCCAAGGTTACTGGAAAGGTTTCATCTCTGACATCAACCCCTTCATCCCCTCCGGATGGATCGGATCTTGTCAATTCCCCCAGATCACTGCCGAGGGTCTTGACGATTCATGGGTGCACGGCAAAGATCTCTACGAAGTCTACCACGACCTACTCAAGTTCATCCCTAGTCGCAAAGAAGACTGGCGAAGCAGGGTCATGTTCAGAGTCACCAACAATCAGATCACAAGTCAGGTCGCGGGTATGTTTATCAACGGCATGTATCAGACCACTGATTCCGTGCCTCTGCATATCCAACAAGCGGGCGTGGACAGTCTTGAACCGCAGTACAAGTGCAGTGTCGGGAGCAAACTGACCAGCGCTATTAAATCGTCTTCCAACGCGGACTGGAAGAAACATCTCGACAAGACCAAGGACCTTTACAAGACACTTGACGATATTTCTGGCGTGCCAGCAGATGATGAGGGCTTTCACGAGAGTTTCGATCATTACTACGATAATCTTTCTGCTCGACAATGTCACAGCAAGCCTTTCCCGTGCAAGCTTGTCGATGGAAAGAACTCAACTACCTGCGTTGACCAAAAGCTTGCCAACACAGTCTACCGACTCGGTCAATGGGAATACTCTCAAATGTATCGCGATGCACCCGCTTCCCTCGCTGCGTCAGCTACATCGTGGGGAGTATGGATTGTCGAGTTAGCCAGCCACTTCCGAGCCGTTATGTCTGGCAAGCAAAACATTTTGTATCGGCACAATTTTGCACACGATGGCTCGATTAGTCGTCTTTTGAGTATTCTTCAGATCGACGTTATGGTGTGGCCTGGCATGGGCAGCGAGGTTGTGTTTGAACTTTACAAGAAGGGTGGCGATGAGTACTTTGTTCGAGTTTTGTTTAGTGGAAAAACGCTCAAGTCGTCGCATCCGGATTTGGGGGTTATGGAAATGGTGCCTATCAAGACATTGTTGGAGTATTTTGATGGATTGGCTGGTAAAGATGCTAGTCTTGTCAAGGGAAGATGTTCTGGGGAGATTCCTCTGTAGCTGATGACACAAATACTACCCCAACTTGGTGTGTGTGGTTCGCTGCTGTACGATGCTGACTGTGTATTGAATCCTTATTGGTTCTCAATTGAGGTCCGATTTAATTGCCTGCATAACGGGTCCAGTAAGACGGGTAACCTACCTGCATGAAACAAAGGCGACTCTGTTGTAAGTATTAATGGAATCATTGTCTTGTGTCGAGTAACGCTGGCGCGGTAACCGAACAGAGATGATACAAGTTTGCGACTTGACTCTTTCCAGGAAGCAGATTTATTGAGTTAATTTGATTCTGACCCTTACCCCTAAAGTGGGCTTTGAAGTGACCAATCACAATTGGACTAGTCTTGTTCTCCCCTAACAACCGTGATAAATTAATTACCGTATCCATATGGGTAAAAGGAAAAAAAAAGGTTTTGTCAGACGTTCTATTCATGATCATTTTTTTTTTTTTATCGTCAACTTTGGAAGAAAGACGTTGCACAACACCAAAACTTACTGCACACTGTTAAACGGTTACTCCAATTGCCCTTTTGTGCAAGGGGGGAGCCGCTGCATTTGCATTGCATTGCACTGTATTTCCAAGGTAAAGGAACCTTGGAACCAATTACGCAGGAAGCCGCACCACCACCACCATCACACCACGCTTCTGGCTGGCGGGCACTACAGTACGGTACTACACTATGCAGCATTCCAATTGCAATTCCAGCTCTCCAAGCTTCAGCCCAAGGTCAAAGTCAAGCCGAAGCCATAGATCAAATTATAGCGCCCCAGAACAAGACACGGCCTCAAGCTGCAGCTCCAGCTCGAGCTACTGCCCGCCATGCAACCGGTACTTTCGCTGTGAATCAGCATTGGACCAGCACATTCTCGCCAAGCATCACAACACGTACTGCTGGCGCTGCGACAGGCATTTCACTCACGTCAGCGGTCTAGAGCAGCACATCACCAACTCGTCAAAGCATCACGTGTGCATACACTGCGATCATGAGCCGGACTATGACACAGAGGAGGATCTGAATGAGCATCTTGAAGATTTCCACAATGCCTGTCTCGAGTGCAACGAGGTGTTTTATGAGCAGGATGACTTGATGCAGCATGATGTCGAAGCCCACAATCGATGTGCGACCTGTCTAAAATTCTTTGATTCACCATCGAATCTTTTAAACGTGAGTCTTGTCTCTTATATATCCCGTTTTGTCTCTTATATATCCTGTTTTGTCTCTGATATGTCTTTGTCTCAAAATGTCTGACTTTATAAATTTTAGCACGAAAAGGTCCACCTGGAAAAGAATATCAAATGTCTCGCATGTCCAAGGATGTTCATCACTAATTCAGCGATGATGCTTCATCTCGAGCACGGCACTTGCGAATCAGGTGCTAATCTGCGCGTTATCAACAACTTGGTAGCAGATTGGTATGAAGACTACGGACCTGCCGGACATCACCATCAAGACGATTTCAGGTGTGAGAATTGTGGTTCTCACTTTCTTCGTTTGAGCGCTTTGCTTCAGCATGCTGAGAGTGAGACTTGCGATGCTGCTGTTTGGGATTTCTATCGGATTTTCGTCCATATAGAGTACAACCAGGATGCGTTCCAGTTGTTTGATTATTGATGGTAGTTGCTTGGTTATTTATAGGATTATTCCGGTTGACATTTACCGTATATAGTTCGCATTTACGAGTTGTTCAGTTAGTTTTAGCATGGCGCATTGAAGGATATAGGGTTTTCTAGGCTTAGATTATGATATAGTGAACTCGTTTTGATGTCGTTTCTCCTCAGGAATTGAGGGCAAATCATAATCGTCAACTAGTGAACTGTAAATGGGAAAAGGGGCTCTCTCATACCTATGAAACAACTATGAGGCATTACTTCCCTTAATCTCTATGTCTTTATTACAGCAATACTTTTCACCAACAATCAAACGAAATCTAACTGACTTTCTTTTTTCTTCCCCGCCAAAATTCAAACGTCCATGGTACAGTATAGGGTATCTCAATCTCGCTCAAGTTGCCTGTTCAACTGAATTAATCAATCAACGCGCCACTCAATGACGCGTAATCAGTTAAAGAAAAAGCAATTCGGATTTCCAGCCCAACACAAAACTCGGGTGCCTGACTCGCGCTCGATCTGATTCTGACGAGGGGTAAAATACTCTTCATGATTATCACAGCCGCTACCATGGAGCCCGCATACAAGCGCATCAAGTGTGAAATTTTGGATAGGAATGGTCTCCCTTATGGCACTGTGGCTATCGGTTCCGACAACGACCGATATGAGAGCATCCCTTTCGAGAAGAAAGCAGCCTCGCATCCTCACTGTCAACAGTGCAGGTTGATCTTCCAAAGCAACGACGAGCGCGAATGGCATGATTCGAAATGGCACCTTCAAAGAGTTTGTTACGCATGCGACAGTGGATTCAGGAATGGGCAAAGTCTTCGCGAAGTAAGTATTGAGCAGAAAACGCCATATGAACATCATCAGAACTGCATCAACTCATACCCTGTCAGCACAGACTGAAAAAGCACCGCAGAAACCAGATCGAGTGTCTGGGCTGCGAGAGAAAATTCCTTATTCGCTCAACCATGATGACACACCTTGAAGACGGCCAATGCGAGTCCAAAGCGACCCGTCAGCTCATCGCCGAGGCTGTAAACAGATATTGCCAAACGCTCCCGACAAACTGCAACTCCAATTTAACCAACTTTCGCTGTCCAGGCTGCAGCAGCACTTTCGATATGCTGCATCAGCTTTTCCAACATTTGGAGTATAGAACCTGTACCCTACGCAACTGGATCGAGGAGACAAAGGTCAAAGACTTATTTATCGCCCTTAAAGGCCTAATCCGGAGAGGAAAAGGCCAGACCCCGAGAGAAAAGGGCAACAGGGTCCAATGCACTCATTGCAACAGGTCGTTTCAGGACGTATCAAGCTTCAACCAGCATTTGTGGGATAAGCATGCACTTAGAACGCTCCCAGGTGCGAGCCAACCGACCGTTGTACCTGTCGTGAAAGTAGGACGAGGAATACCGGGGGCCGTGAGACGAGCAGACACGAGCGCTCCCCAACACTTGAAATGCCGTTACTGCGAATGGAGGACCGACAGCGGATCGTCGCTTGTTGGGCATATGGAATCGTCTCACGTGGAAGAATACAGGACGTGGTGCGAGCTTTGCCAAGAGCAGTTCAACTATGATACCTACTTGGAGCACCTCTTTGACGTACCGGACCACTTTATGTGCTCCGTTTGTATCGATCTCAAATTTCCAGTTGATGATGGGAGAAGGGATTTAGAGGCAGCGTTCAAGTTCCCAGACCATGGCTCACAGGAGGCTTTGGATGCGCACATCGAGTATGAACATGGCTCATTATGTAGTCTGTGTGATGAGTGGTTCGTTGAAAAAGAGGAACTCGACGAACACAACGACATTCTCCATTACTCGGATATCTGCGAGTCATGCGATATAGCTTTTCCAACAGATAACGCTCTTCGAGAGGTGAGTCATTTCCCAATTCTATGGTACTCATCAGCCTGTTAATGTGGTTTCGAATTAACAGCACCAACAAACGCATGGAGCAGAGCCAATCAACTGTATAGGATGCGACCTTAGGTTCAGCAGATACTCGCTTATGATGGAGCATCTAGAAAGTGGAAATTGCAGCTCAGGGCGCAACTCAGCAATCCATCAAAAAGACCGTCGACAAGCTATGCGGCCCACTTTGGCCTGATTACGACATGACCTCGAAATGTACAGCTTGCGAAAGGGCTTTCGGCAGCACGAGCCGTCTTCTTCGACACTTTGAACTCCGTGACTGCCCCTTGCCACGTTGGCAAAAGACAATGGATGTGAAGAACATATTCTACGGACCTTTGAAAAAGGCTGTCCTGGCACACTTGGGGTGCACCAAATGTGACAAACGCTTCGAGACGCAAAAGTTGCGAAATGAGCATATGCGAAAAGCACATAAAGAATTCCACTGCTCTGCATGCGAAGATCAGGGTCATTTCCGTGATATACAACAAAAGTCGCAATATTTCTCGCAAACGGGACACTTCCAATGCACCGACTGCGGTCCCGTCAAAGATTTCTGCACAGAATGGGAGTTTTACCAACATAGATGGAGCATGCACCTTTGTTGCGCATTTTGTGGATTTACCTTCGCCTCCGAGGAAGCTTTGATGGACCATGACATGAGAAACCATTGCAAGTGCGGAATCTGTGGCCATGTCGCATCGAAATGGGAGGATCTGAGAGATGTGAGTACCTTTCCCCAAAACGCTTCACATTAATTTACTGACTTTATCGTGATAGCATTATTCGGTGGAACATGAGGCGAAACTTCCACTACGCCAGCCAGCTCCAGTTTGGGACGAACCGGAAGCTGCTCCAGCCCAGGCAGCAACATCTCCAACGTCCTTGAAACGAAGCGTAACGCCGTCTACACCTACGACGACGACGACGACGGGGCTGATGACAAGATCAAAAGCCAGGGCGAAACCAGCAGTGCAGAAAGGACAGATGTTGATTACGAGTTTCGTAAAAGCCAAATAGGCCTATAGAAGGTAGAAATCTGAGCCCAACACGATAGAAATTTAGTTAGCCAGGACTGGGATAGTGTAATATAGTAAGTGATAGTATAGCAAGTATCTCACGATTTTACTATTTTAACCCTTAATAAAAGAGCATGTGTGTATATCCATATTTAATTTATACCTCCAAGTTACTAATATTGTCCACTTCGCCGATGAAAACTTTCGTGTTCGACACAACGCTATGCCTATCAACTTATCAAAACATCTTGCTGTTTATCTTTACTTAAGCCCCCAAACCCAAAATTAAACGGTCAGCTTGAAAATGGTCTGGATATAACATAAACAAACTCATCTGAAAAGCATGGCGGGCTCCAAATCCCCGCCTCCTGAAACAGATCTGGCTATCTACACTGTTTACAATAAAACCTTCCCAATAAACTTGCACCTCAACGACATATTCGATAGCAGAAGCACGTGGCTTAGAACTAGGTGACGATGATGCACAAGTTGAGCCGGAAAACCAAGCTAATAAGCTCCCTTGTCAACGCCCCTCCTCGTATCATCTACAACAAGATGTTCAACATCCCACACGGCCTGAACATACTCAACAATGTTTAGCATATGCCTAAGAAAGACAAAAACACCAAAAATCAAGTAAGAGACGCCCTTTAATGAAGATGACGCCAAAGCTCCCCGCTGAGAGGGCCGGAGTAGCAACAGCTGCGCCTGAAGTCCAGACGTTCGACCAAGTCCTTTGGAGAGCTTCCGTCTTTAATAGGCACTTCAGTAAAGTCAAAGAATAAAGCATGCCCGCGAGGAAACTACTCGCATGGTCCCAATGGAGAAGGAGACGATCCAAAGGATTTAGCAAGAAACAGTCCTCCAAGTTAAGTTGAGCAAGTGCGCGACTTGCGGCAAGCCATTATATACGGCGAAAGGACCTAGTTCGCACAGAAACGCTGTGCATTTGGTTCCTTACAAAGCTGCTGCTTCAACTAGAGAATTCATGCAGAGTGGCAAGGCGAGCATGAACCTGCTGTCAAGAGCACTATTGCAGACACTCCTCAGGGTGGTTAGAAAGGTCATGGAGGATCAGACATGGTATTCCAGAGCTTGCAACGAGATCTTCCGCAACGAAGTGACTACCAAGGGGAAGAGAAGCAGCCCAAAGAATTCATCAAAGTAAACCAACGAGAAGGATTAAGCGTTGCCCTATACTTGGTACAATTTGCAACGGAGGGCTTTTGTCCTCCCTTGCAAACTATAATGCTATCAAGCATACCTTCGAGCGACCATATAGCCGCATAAACTATTCTTAACTCTTCTGAAATTATTAAACACGTCGAAATAGGCTTGTGCAATGCTGAGCTAGCAGATTTGAGCTGGGATGAATTCTTCGACATAAATATGAGCCAGATGTTGCCATTTAATACCACATATACTTCCAGCGGTATCATACTTCTAGCGGTATCCGGCAGCCATATCTACGACTAAATCACACCTTAGAGTCTACCAAACATGGTATGCCATACAAAAATCCTGGCCTATCATACTCCTTATTTGGGCGGCCTTCGGAGGCTTTTCCTTCGCATTCTTGAGTCGTTGCTGTATATTAACCGACTTCTATTTGTCAGCTAAGATCCGAGATACTAAAAAAGGGTTACTCATAACCTGAGGCGATGGGCCGAGCTACCTTCGTCCATACTCTTGTATGCGCAACATCATTATCTTGCATCTTCTTATTGTAAAACTTTCTGGGATCTTCCACAATAATGAAGATTTGTAAGAGGCAAGAGATCAAGAATTTGTGTCTGTACTGCTCGATACCCTCGCGGATATCAATTCTCAGATATTCCAGCTTGAACTAATACCGGATAATGTGGTTACATGGAAAGGCAGTCTAGGAAACCCATTGTTATGTTGCATCCTGTTATAAAGCCTTTTAGGAGACTCTCAATATCCTGCTAGACCTATAATATTGCATTGAAGGAGACAAAGCAGAGTAATTCCAACGAATGTTACATCAAGCACGCAGTCTGACTCGTACTCAAGAGACGTCGACAAGTTCACTATAATTATAAGCATAATGCTAAGGTAGCGTAACCCGGATGATACTCTATTTCACATATATAACAATGCGTGCCGTATCATCGTGGGAGTAGTCCATTATTAGCATGGTCCGTGAGATACATCTAAACAGCATCGATTCTTCATAGCCTAGGATCGCTTAGCACGCGACTCAAATGTCATATCACATCGGATCCGCAAACCTTGTGTGACAACGCTAGCCACCGTCACCTTTTTAAATTTAATTCTTTTGCATGGGGATCGATCCTACACTTGTAAACGACGGCAAGCTCCGTCACATTAAACTCTAACCGACAAGATTTTTAAGAAAGGATGTCGTTATCGACAAGGTTCTTCAAACTCGTGCCTCGGTTCTGTTATCCTAATTGGTAGACTGAACCGTCTCTTCAACCCTGCAGCCTCCACTTTGCATTTGCATTGATCCCTCAGGTCCAGAAAAAAGGGATCCAGTGTGCTACGTACAAGAAAGGTAGGTGTTCGGGAGAGGGGGGGATTTCGGGGAACGGAAGAGCTGTCCGGATCCGCTTAACAATGGTCCTACCGGCACGCCCGGATGTTGTAACCTTGTGCCCTCGCGTGTGTTTTACAGTTCTAATCGGATGCAGATCTTCCGTGTTTCCGAATATTCACAGATTCTGAGTTATATTTTCCCCGACAAGTTAATATTTTTGGAGAATTTGCATTACATTAACACGCTCAGTATACATATAGTAAAAATAGGCCTTGGGGGTCTGATTAACCCCAGATCTAAACTCAGATCCTATATCCCGTGTTCCCTTCCCATAGCATAATCGTACAACGCAGTAGTTTTTATCTCATCAATCCATGCCTAACAAAACCCCTCATGGGTCCCTTGTCTTGTTGCCATCATACCCCCAGTCTTGCACGGCAGGATTCTTTGTTACATCGTGCATATTAGCATCGTCAAGAGGATCCGACTGAACGCTGATCTCCTGCGCCACGACGATCCCCTTGCCTGCTGTTGACTCATTGTTTGCGCCGGGAAGGATATGCTCGTCGCTTGCCCAAGCAGTTGTTTGCGGCATCGTGGACAGTGGGTATCCAGCGTTGGACTTGTTGGTGTCGGTTTTTCTTCGACGGCTCGTGTTGAAGCGGCTTCCGCCCATATCGTTGCTTCGGAGCTGGTGGCTTTGCGATGCGGATTTCGTGGCCCGCGAGAAGAGAACGCTGAGGCCGATCAGGCTGGCGCCTTTTTTTATAAGAGGTTGGATGATGGGCAGGTTCGTTACGACGATTGCGACAAAGGTTTCGCGGCATGCCCAGGAGCTGCCTGAGACTGCGCCTTCGGGGCCGGCCTGGGGAAGGTGTCAGTAAAGGCTGTAAATAGGGTCGAGGTTATTAATGCCTACCGTGAGGATGGTGACGGCTCGAATCGTACCGGCCATCATGATGAATAGAGCACCGCTGAACAATAACATGAGTGTAAGTCTGCGTCGCAAGCTAATGTTGACACCCCAAAGAAGCTGCGCACAATCGGGTTAGTTATGTATGGCAATAGTAGTAACTAGACTACTCACAGGCAACGGGATGGACAGCAGATATATATCGGTCAAGATGTTGGGAATGACAACGACCAGAACATATGCTGGTGACTTTGTCGGCTGGCAAATAAGACCCGGGTCGGGCGTGACCTGCCAAAAGTGATGAAAAGGCTGACACGATAATAAGAGCGTCAGCGCGACGGCAGCATAAGTAACCCCGAGGAGAACGTATGCAAGAATAACACGGGTTCGAAGATGCGACAAGCCCGAGCTATGAAAAGAGTCAGCACGAGTTATCAATCAACGCTAGATATAAAAGAGATGACGTACGTTAGACGACCGTAAAAGGCTGTGACGCAAAACTTGAGCGACCAAAGAATACAAGCATAAAACGACCAGCCAATGACTTGAATCTTGGATCCCCAAACTCGATTGAAATGTTCTTCTCCGTCCATATCGATGTTGGCGCGTTGTTCTTCCGTCATGTAACTATTCGTAAGACCCTTGAATTTGGCGCCGACAAGATATGCCGCGATCGTCTCGGCAGTGAAAACCAACTAGCGCCAAGATGGTGTCAGTATTGGCATCTCTGTTTGCGCGCGAACCAACAGGTGGAAACTTTTGATCTGGGGGGAATGATCGATCTCGCGTAATAATATACAACTTACACCAGTGAATGGCATCAGGTAATCATCCAGTTGCCAACCTGAGAACCCAACCTGTCGCGTCCGCACTATCATTCTCGTCAAAATGACGAGGAGACCCAAAGATAGTAGGGTGAACTGTTCCTCGATAGCGTCCATCTTGACAGATGTGAGACTTTCAAGGTTAGATCCAGGTTAAGAGGGCTTTCATGCAAAAAGAAGAGGGGACGAAAAAGAAAAAGAAGAAAAAGAAAGAAAGAAACAGCAATGAGAGAAGGATTTAGATGCGACAGTGACAGATGCACGGAGATAAATATGGGCTAGTTAGGTAGAGTAGGCAAAAGCATGAATCTGTATCAAACTGATTTAATTTTAACCACAGACGAAAACAGGAACCGTCAAACCTGCAGGATTCGCCCTTCTTAGAAAGGTCCATATGCCGAGATATTATGAACCCGGGGTGGCGTATCTTATTAAGAGACAGACTGTGCGTACATATGTGAGCTTTGACGGTCAGAGGGTTACAGTAGTATGTTCCATTGATCCGTGTTTTTAAAACCAAGAATTAATAGGTTAATGTACGTCGCAGAAAGGGCCCCTAGAAGCTCAAACCAAGACATTTTCATCAAGGTACATGGGTGCATTAGCAGCAGTACAGTACAGTACGACTTGCAGTACATGTAGCAGGGGAGGCGGCACGGGTCAACGGTGGTGGTGGATCTTGAGCCTTGCTAGCCTTGCAGCTTTAACCCCCTTGGCCAATCTTTATACCTGGTATAGGATGTGATCAGCTCTAACCTAAATTATGCAATGTCAAGGAGGAAGCGCACGTGTAGTGGGCTGTACTGTAAATCAAGAGACTAGGCTGAGCTTGGTTGACCTACTGGTCAGAGTGCGAGTTGGATCAGCTTTCGGACAAGCTCCTAAGTGCTTACCTTTTAGTTAAAGCTGTGAATGGGAAATACGCTCTCGGTGTTACTGTAAGATGGGCATTTGCTAGGTGCTTTAGTCGGATTTGGAATATCAAGCTTTGAGTAACGTAATAAAACCGGTAGTGTTAAATATTAGCGCGCGTTACTCAAGGATTAAGCTGGTACGTATGTTAGTGTGTGCCTATAGCATAGATTTTGCTAAAACACGTTATTACCCTTCCTGTGTCACATCATCTCTGTAACAACTAGGTCTTTTGTTCTTAACCGACACTTGTTGGTTGAGGGGTTTCAAGTAGCGTCCGGCAATCGAAGTGAGAAGGAACCGAGACGTGATGAAATGAACCAACAAAGTATGGAAACAAAAGAATGATTTGCATTGCACGCCTGATCCTTGTCATGTTCAGCCAAGGAGAAAAACGGCCGTTCGCCATTGTCCTTGTGTGATCTTACGTGAGAACTTAAAGAGAGCCCTATTATTTCCTCGGCACTCGGCATCACGTCAGAACGCCTCGTGTCATGTCATGGTAGACCCTGTTTGTTGTTCTTTGAAATTAATTACCGTATTAGATTACAAAACACTAATGGTAGAAAATGATTGAACCAACAGCCGTTTTGACACAAAATCTACAGCGTTTCAAGTATAGTACAGTAAACCATGTACGAATACCCACAGTTAGTGTCTTTCTACAACAGACCCGTCCCCATAACAAAGCGGAAATGATCAACAGGAACCCTTGAAAGGCAAAAGATCCACCCCCATTCCCTCCCCCGCCGCCCTGTAACTGGACACAATGCGTTGTCTTGTTTTTTAAAATTTACAGTAATCCCCGCTTACTTTATTCCCCGCCAACAACCAACATAGCCTTTTTTTTGACACTGGTCATGTTTCGTAGTACCTAGACTAGAAGTAAAAAAGTAGACACCAGAATATTTTGACAAGGCGCACTAGTCGACTCGTCCAGCCCTAGGGTCAAATCAATGGGAGTGGAACTCCAAATCATGGAGCTGGGGACACTTTTCATGTACTGAATTGCATTGCATTGCATTGCGTTGCGTTGCGTGTTACCTGTCACAGTCACTCGACCTGAAAGTTGAGTTATATATATAATTCCTCGTATAAACCCCTTTCCCTCCTCCATCGTGATTCTTTTCCTCATCTTTCAACTCCCTTATCCTTGAGCTTATCACCGCCCAATACGAATACCACCCTTCCATCATAAAACTGAATCGCACAACTTTTTTATTATCCAATTAAACCTCTTTCCCTCTCAGATATTCGCAACGATTTACGCAATGGCTTCGTCAACTTATGACTTTATCGTCGTAGGAGGTACGTTCTTTTTTTTTTTTTCTCCTTCTCCTTCTATCACCCCCCACCACTCCTAAAGTTGCCCGAACCGTTTTGCAATGACTCGAAAAACCACACCACCGCTAAATTGATCTGCACAATTAGTCTAGTTGCCCCTCTACACTAAATCCAACGCTAACTTTTTGTCACGACAGGTGGTCCAGCTGGTAGCTCCGTCGCAGCAGGTCTCGCGTCGTCAGCCAAGAAACCCAGCGTTCTGCTCCTCGAAGCAGGCGGCACAAACGCAGATCGCAACCTACGCGTTGACGGTCAGCGATGGCTCACCTTTATGAACAAGGATATGAACTGGGGCTACAAGACAACCCCTCAGGAATTCGCTGACAGTCGTGAGCTGGATTACTCGCGCGGCAAGGGTCTCGGTGGTTCGAGCGCTATCAACTTTGGTGTTTACAGCGTTGGTGCGCGAGACGATTACGATGAGTGGGCGCGCATTGTAGGCGATGATGCCTTCCGCTGGGATAAGATCCAAAAACGGTACAAGAGTCTTGAGACGTTCCATGGCGCTCTGCCTGAGGGTATCGACAAGAAGTATGCTGCGCCCAAGAACGAGGATCATGGAAGTTCGGGGAAGCTTCATGTTGGGTACGCGGCTGAATGGGAAAAGGATCTCCCCCCTGTTCTGGACCTCTTTGAGGAGGCAGGCTTTCCGCTGAATCCTGACCATAACTCTGGTAATCCGCTGGGCATGTCAGTCTTGATCAACTCGAGCTACAAGGGACGACGATCTACGGCTAATGATCTGTTGGAACCCCAGCCCGAGAACTTGACCATCTTGACGGATTCTCCTGTTCAGAGAGTTGTTCTTGAGGGGAACAAGGCTGTTGGCGTTGAAGTTAATGGAAAGAAGTGTGAGTCTTGACCAAACCGGATGAGTTCTGTATCGTCGAGCTCCAAACTAACAGATATGCAGACTTGGCGTCAAAGGAAGTCATCCTCTCAGCAGGTGCTCTCAACACCCCCAGTATCCTCATGCACTCAGGCATCGGTCCCAAGAACCAACTCGAGCAGTTCAACATCCCCGTGGTAAAAGACGTCCCCCGCGTCGGCCAAGGTCTGCGCGACCATATGTTCACCCCCCTCGTCTACACCCGCAAAGAAGGCGACACCGCGCGCAAGCCCTTCTACGGCGACCAAAAGGCCATGGACGAAGCCCTCCAGCAGTGGCGGCAGGACGGCACAGGTCCCTGGACAAAGTTTGCTTGCGAGCTGGGCATCGGCTGGTTCAAGCTCGACAAGCTTGTCAAGTCGGAAGAGTTCAAGGCTCTGCCCGCCGACGAGCAGAACTACCTGATGAAAGAAACTGTGCCGCATTACGAGATTCTCACGCACTTTCCTATTCACTGGTTCATTCCCCAGTTCCCGGACGATAACCTCAACTACTCGTGCATTCTCGTCTTTTACTACAACGCACAAAGTCAAGGAGAAGTCACACTCCAGTCCTCCGATCCCAACGCCCCTCTTAAATACGACCCCAAGTTCCTCTCTTCACCTTTCGACCGCCGCGCAGCCATTGAGTCTCTGCGCGACGCCTTCCGTGTTGTCAAGCACGAGAACTACGTCAAGAACAACGTCGACACCATGGTTGGTCCCAAGGGTGACTCGGACGAGGAACTGCTTGCGCACTGGCGGTCGACCATCTCTTCGAGCTGGCACATGTCCGGCACTACCAAGATGGGCAAGAAGGATGATCCCGATGCTGTGGTCGATAGCGACTTTAAGGTTATTGGCTTCGAGGGGCTCCGCATTGCGGATACGGGTGTTACGCCTGTTTTGGCTAGTTGTCATATTCAGTCTGTTGCTTATGTGACGGGTATGACAGCGGCCGAGAAGCTGATTGCAGAGTATAACCTCGATTGAGAGCATGGTATGAGTTATGAAGTGGTATGTAAGAAGACATATTTGAACGCATAGCGTGGCTTTATGTTTGTAGTTTGTCACCTATAGAATGATTATGATATTTGACATGCACCTTTCCATAATAGACACTCCGTACCGGAAGCTAGATTTCGTCTGATCATTTGCAACGGTGTCAATTCCAGGATAAATCTGGTTCAATATGAACCAAAGACAGACCGGCCACATGCATACTATAGCCAATATTAGATTTAAATTTAACCACAAGTATATATATTCTGCCCTTACGACAATTCAAGTCAATTTAAATAGCCGTGGTTCATCTCCGGGCTGTTAATATCAATCCAGTTACAGTTTACTTTGCGTACTCTAGAACTTCCAGTTAACAACCTGTACTCAGAAGTTACCTCCATAGATATAATAAGACGCAAGTGGCTGCGATTGATATCTTGCATACCCTTCTCATTTTATCTCAACTTTACAGGTTCTACCTATAATTATGAACACGATCTACCTTAATTGCAGTTGTCAGGAGTCTAAGCCAGGCTCTTCTCTTAGTGAGACAAGGTCCAACAGTATCTAGAGTTACATCTAGCACTTCTTAATATATCCTGCTGCTTCTTTGTTTTTTTCCTGTTCCTTTTTTTATCTTTAGTAGATATATTGCTAAAAGACAAAGCATAAAGAACTAGAAGTCCTAAAAGTCCTATATGTGGAACTAAGTGCATATAAAAGAAAGTGTTAATCGCGAACAACTTCATCTCATCATGCCCTAATCTTGCAGTGAAGGAATAGCCTCTGATTAATAGATACATGATTGGTCGTCCGAGAAAGGACTTGTGTAACAGTAACGAGACCCCGAGGGGGGGTTAAAATTGCAGTGCAAGAGCCTCATGCAACCGGGAACTGAACCCTAGCCAAGATGAATACGTATGCAAGCTGTTCGTACAGCTGCAAGAGCCTCATGAGTACCTTCGTAGTTTTTGCTTCTATAATAAAAAATAAAAACAAAAAAAGAAGAAGAAGTTATCAAACGCTACCATCCGAAAGTCTACATGTCACGCATACCATTCCACAAATTCCCAACATCCGTAAACTCAACCTCCTGCAACATAGACCACCAGTTCGGAAACGGATCAGGTACGGAAACAGGAGCATTGACAGCAGCAGCACCCAAACCATGAACATGGTTCTGTGTCGACGCTGATACATCACCTCCATCCTCTCTTTGCGATGAGTTTCGATCGGCATGGCTGATCTGCTGCAAGTGTTGATCCGATCTATCAACGATACGGTACTCGTGAATTGACTGATGCAGAGCTTCGAAATCAGCTCTTGATCGACCGCGATATCGACCTTCGTCTTCTGTAGCTCTTTTGTACAACAGTGATGAGTTTTGGATGGTTTTGATCTGGTCCCATTAGCTTTGAATAACCAACCTCGTTAGATAGGAAAAACTCACCCAACCACCTGCCAGTTCCCAAGCATTCTGAAACTCCTCCAAATACTCTAGTCCCCAATTCATCAACTGTTCAGCCCTTGTGCTTCGACCCAAATTCATGCGAGGAAATCGAAACACGTAAAGGTTCAAGAAGCATGCTGTGAAAGCACAGAATCCAGAAAAGGGTGTCATTAGCGGAATACCGCACTCGGATGCTTCTTGGAGTAAGCATGTAATCTGCTCCGCTGCTCCAAATAGTTCTCTGGCACTTTCATCCCACCAACCTGGTGGTGCTTCTGCTTCTAGAAGTGGAGGATCGACAGGACCTCTAGGTGTCATGTCGCCGATTGGCAAGAATGGAAAGTATTCCCGATGAAGCATAATCTTACTGAAGACATGGTTAGCGTAAATCTCCTGGAGCAATGCTGGGTGTTTTACGTTAGGTAATATAGCATATTGAGGTAGATAAAAGATTCACCGTGGCCCAGCGTCATATGCACAACGACACTATGCTCCGGGTACCAAAGCCTCTCATGTTGACTCTTCCTCCACTCTTCTAAGCGATTCCTGCACTGATACCACGGCGAGCCAGGTACCCAAGGGCAATTCTCTGGCGAACACATACCGGGCGCACATCGTCCGTTATTAAACACAAACGACATGGCTTGAGCATAAATGTCAAACCCGAGAGCTATTGACTCGAAGCCCTGTGCGAGTCCGGACAAGTCACCTGCACTGTAGTTTAGTGAGGAAGTATCAAGGCCAAATGCAAAGTCGGTGTAGTTCAGCGGCCGGGGTACTTTTAGCTTCTGCATTTCTGACATGGGAAGCATGCGCGGATTGTACGTTCCCGAGTTGATTGTACAGTCCATGATGAAGCAAGCCCAGTATGTTCGCGACTCCACTGCGATGGCCATGGCGTCTGTGTCACTGTTTTGCGACACATCAAGAGGATGAGGACTGATGCGTGAGCTGTGAAGAGATTGCATGATACGTATCGCCATTCCTATCGATGTTAGCGGGGTCATACGTTTACTGGCTGAGGATCAATTACCGCAGTGCATCCAAGCTTTGTGATACTCGCGCACACCCCATTCATACAGCGTCAAGATCAACAAAGCCTGCACGACTTGAACCTTTGGCGGCTGTAGTATAGCATCGGCCAGTGTACTCCATGCATACGTTGCATAAGATTCACTACTCCTCAAGCTCCTCAGCCAGTCTCCAGTGACTATTGAGCATTGCTTCCTCGTGATGGCAAGGGTGGTAGCTAGTAGCGCTTTACCCTCTTTGCTCCGGACCGTCTGATACTCTTTTATGAACGCTGACGCTTGCAGTATTCTCAGCTCGGGAAATTTGGCAGTAAAAATGTTTAGAGCTTTTAGAATGACACTCATTGGTAAGTTTGAGAGATGCTCGTCCATTCGCTCGAGTTCATTGTATGAAGCCGTGTGTCTTGCTGGGATGGGAGTCACAGGACTTGGTATAGGCTGAAAGGCAAACGAGTGTGAAATTACCGACACTTCATCACCGCGCGGAGTCGAAGCTGCTGATGCATTTTGAACTCTTCTTGCAATCTTCTTGGCAGATCTGACCTGCGGCCTTGTGAGTTCGCAGCCCGATGTTCCTAGTCTGTCACATCGCGAGCAAGGTGCGGTTCCAGAGTGGACGCACTTGACCTTTGCTTTTCTTCAATCAAGGAATGTTAGTCAGATCTCTGGGTTAAGCGTATACATTGGAATTAACTCACCTGCAATGTTCACAAGATAAACTGGATCGCATGGTTCGGTACTGGGCCGTGAAAAGATGCGATGTTGTCGGCTTTGCAGGCAGATCCAGAAAAAATTGGAAGCCGATAAGAGTGTGCCGCCGGTTTTCGGAATTCGGATCTGGGAAAGCCCCACTGTGGGTGTGACAGTAACCAGAGCTTCGAGAAAGACAACACTAATGTAAAATCAACGGGGTTATTCAGACTTTAATTTCGTTGTATTTTGTTGAAGGACCCTCAAGCGCAATATCTTAATATTATACATGTGTGTAGCTCTGGCCCTGGTCGATTGAATTGGTCACGAATTAAATGCACCTAGTGTTGCTACAGTGCCTCCAGTGCCTCCTCCATGTCACAAATTACTTGTGCTCATGCTTAGCCTTCTTCTTAGGTCTCATCTCACCCTCATAGATCTTGAAAAAGTTCTCGGGCTCAGTCGGATGCTCGCCAGTAACATTGTTGAAAGCCGTGGTAGAGATGTAGTTCGTCTTGCCCTCTTTGACGAGACTGTAATACTCGAGGAGGTACTGCTGCTCAGAGGGGTCGAGCTCAGATTGGGACTTGAGCACTCGTTTCGCTTCAGCACTAAGACATAATTAGCTATGAGTAATATTTTAGTACTAGGAAAACCTACTGGGAAATGTTCTCAAATTGGAGCTCGGTTCCGAGGGCCTTGCTGGCAGCTTCCGCGAGCTCCTTTCCTGCGCAGAGCATTGGACCTACGATCCAACGTTAGATGGTCGTTTGCTTCACGGGCGATCTTAGATGCTGGACTCACCAGTTACTACCATCATCTGTCCACGGTGACGGTCATCAAAGCCATGCTTGCCCTTGCCAGTCAAGACATGAGCAGCGACTTGGGCAACATCCTGTACCGTTGTTAGCGAATGTCTTGTCACTTAACAGCATTACCTTACACCCAGTGCAACAGGCGCGAACTTGTGGAATTCGCCGATGGGAAGTGGAAGGACGCCTTCTTCTTTCGCTTGTTTGGCGTACAAGAGGAGATTCTCAGCATAGAACCCAGCCCTGGACAATGGTCAATTTCTCTCTCGGTAAGGAATATAAATTCTTACCGAATAATACAGGGCGAAGTTCCTGTAGAAACGTTTGGATCACCCTTTGCCTCCATGACAAGTGTCTCCAAATCAATAAACTCTCTCAGCCTCGGCTGCTTCGCCCGCTCAGCATAGTCGCACCCCGCAGAGCTGATCAGAAGAACATTGGGGACATCCGCCTTTTTCGCTGCGTGAACGAGCTCCTCGCTAATCTCCAGCTTGTGCTCATGGGTAGGAGGAACGAGACAGATGGTGTCGCATCCTGTGTCTTGAAGAGTCTTGGCCATGACACGAAGACGGCCGGGCTTGTGTGGTACGATCTTTGCGCCCAGAGATTCGAGTTCCTTTGCTTTCTCAGATTCGGGGTGCAGAGTGAGGCCGACGACGCTGTTGACTTTGCGGGAGAAGTCGCGGTGTTTGAGGATGAGTTCGGCGATGAGAAAGCCTGTGTTGCCGTCGACGGCTGTAATGCAAATATTTCGAGACATGGCGGGCTACTTGGAGAGTGTTGATGTTGTTAAAGTGTCAAGAATGATGTTGATGAACCAGAAATGAGCGATGGTCGATGTTATACGTGCCAGCAGTCGGTTTATTGTAAACAAGGTATTTCTTTGATGGGTCCTTCCAAGTAACACAGATCTCGTCATGCAGCGCAATTGACTCTCTTTGATCCTTGTATGCTACCTATCAATAGCCGGAGCAGAACATCCGCACAAGCCATTTACGTAAGTGCATGATCATTGTTTGTTTGCTTTTTCGCGAGGAAACAGGAATGAGGCTGGTTACATATTGTGATGCTGACGACAGTATTGCGAAATGATAGACCATTCACCTGGCACATGGATCTGCCACAGTTTAAAAATCTCTCGGGTGCCTGGTAAGTCACAGTGCAATGCATAATTTCAACGGCACTAATGCAAGCACTTTAGAGCATAACTTTTAGTTTTGTTGATCAATTGCCGGTGCACCATCATCAGCCCAAACGGCTGTAACTGGTAAGCCATCTTTTTTAGATCAAATCACAGAGGTTGGTTCAACGTCACAGTAAAGTCATTATAGTAGTTTTCGGTCAATCATTTCCATTCATCGCTATAGCCTGTCGATAGAGCACTTCCATCCCTTCAAGCAATCATGTCTCATAATAGTAGTACGTTTAGGAAGAGAGACCACCCTTGCGACCAGCCTCCTTGGCCTTCTCACTGCCGGGTTCGAAAGAACCAGACGAAGCCTTGCCACCCTCAGAAGCAATTTCTCGCTATAAATACATTAGTATTTAAATAAAAGGTGAATAAATAGATGTGGTGGACAAACCTGCTTGTCGGCGTCCATACCGGCAAACCCACCAGCGTGGCTGGACTTTCCGCCCTTGGAAGCAATCTCCTGAACCTCCTCCTTGGGTCTAAACTCATTAGCAACAGATTAATTCGTTGAAATTGAAAAGAACATACCGGTTGGCAAAGTTGCCGGGGTTGGGGTTGTCGGTGCCAGTCATGTTGATAATTGTAGAGTTTGTGTGTTTTTGATGAAAGTGTTTGTCTTGTTCTGGTTGCTTCAAAATTTCTTGCTTGGATCTCTTCAGATTTAAATATTCAATTTGAAACCACCGCCTTTGCGAAGTTACCGAGAGCGTGAGGAATCATATACGTCATGTAGACGTACTGTAATGCGTCAATTGAACCACTTTCCCGTACAAAACGAAATCGTTCGTTTAGTATTATTGCAAAATGACGTCTGTTAAAATGCAAACAATATAAAATTCACAGTTATGTGACGAAGGTGTTAATCATGACGCGTGGGTTATTGCATTGTTTCCCAGCAACGCCTCGTTTTGTGAGAGCTGATTGGTATAAGCTTACATTGATCGGCAGATGCAAACTTCACATTTTTGACGTAACAAAGGCGGAGCTGACGTGAACTAATTAACCAACGGGTAGATCGGAGACTTTTATGTCGTCATTAGAGCTTGATGTCTCCTTTTTACCCCTGAACGTCTAGACATGCTTGTCGGATCAATGATGACCCAATATTTATGTATCAAGGATGGTAAACATATATATCCAGACAGGTGGGTCACAAAAAAATAGAGACATTAGAGAAGGCTTACAGAAATATCTAGTCAGAAGATTTTCTAAACTAGCCTAAAGATAACTGTTACTATCCTAATCCTTATAGTAATAGAGCTTTAGTATCTCTATTTTATTATAACCTATCTGTCAGTTGAACTCTGTATATACTTTTATGCAGTGGCTGCTTACAGCTTCTTGTTCTCTTCTGCTTTAATTCGCTTATTACAAAATCCATATTCATGTAGGACCTTCCCACGACACAAGGTCTTTCTTTTATCATACAGCTCGTAATACAGAGAAGCTTCAGAGTGTTCTACATTATGATTTCGTGTTTTATAGAAAACCGAGAGGTATATGCTACACAGGGAGTTAACTATATATACAGCAATCGGTATTAGTTCTCCAATGCCAGTTAAATACAGTAACCTTTCTATTAAGGTTCTCAACACCACACATAAGGCTTATTAACAGCTGCCTGCCTTAATAACCTTATATTCAACTGTATAAATGGTCCTAACTCAAAATAAAGCATCACTTACTTATAGGTTCTAGTTTTGTCCTGATTTGATTTGATTCGCTTGTTGTATAATTCATGTTTACAACATAAGATCTTTCTTTCATCACCCGACTTCATCAACTCCCGCCAGAACACTGTGCGTGGTCTCACCCAGAACTTCATTTTCAGCACTCCTCAGAGCAGCAGGATCCCCGGCCACTCTAAGGCTCAGTAAATACCCACTGCATTCGATACAGGGAGGGTTGTATCTAAACAGGCTGAGTGGTTGTAGTGTGTAGCTATAATGAGAATAAGCTGGCGATAGAATATCTAATCTAAAATAGATAAATTTTCAGGAGACATAAATCGGCGAGGTTAGGAATTACTTCCGGAAACTGGGATATTAGCCACATCGATAACATAAAAACAAGCTGTATAATATTTTCATAATTATACAAACTGCCTAACAGTACTATCTGTTTTCGACTTGAAGTCTCAATAAAGAAATAGACGATTCTCACACAATACAAGCATCGTGATTCTAATGCCTCTACAGTAACCTGACGTGCTTAGCAGAGTACTTAGGTTTGAGATACTGTGTCTACCTTGAGACAGGACTAGCTTCTGCACCTCACTAATGAAGATCTCCCGATGCCGTATTTAATTTAGACCTTTGAAGATTAAAGTTGAGCCGTCCATCTTAGCTTCACTTGCTTCCCTACGGAGTTTGGACTCAAACTACAATAGGTCAGTAATCCATAATGTCTCAGACTAAGGGTGGTCGGAACCGGCCGAGGTAATTACGTATTGAAGTTTAATGGGATGGTCAAGTCAAGACGACAACCAGTCGATGCAGACCCAACAGACTGGTAAGACTAAGCGTTAAGCCCTCCGGTTTAGGAAAGGTACCTGGTTGGATCGATAAAGGAACATTCTAGCGTTATTTCTCCCCCATCCTTTTTTCTAGAACATGGCATTCCAGGCACTTACGTA
This sequence comes from Fusarium aywerte, assembly GCA_013186375.1. Classification (NCBI taxonomy): domain Eukaryota; kingdom Fungi; phylum Ascomycota; class Sordariomycetes; order Hypocreales; family Nectriaceae; genus Fusarium; species Fusarium aywerte. The sequence continues at coordinate 100,672 of JABCQV010000067.1, forward strand.
TTGCCGGCATATCAGAAACCGAACCTTTCCCCAACGGTGCTCATTTCCCGGACGGGCACAAAGGTTGCAGCCTCCAATTCCAAGATCTAAAACGAAGGAGACTAGATCTATCTCCGCGGACCTAGAGTGGAAAGCTATGCAATAGGGCAGAGAAGTATGCCTGATGGTATAAATGTATTGGAAATACCTACTTGTATGATTGGATGTAAAGATTTGAATTGCCCTGCTGAGTCTTGTATTCCAGTTTGCGACTGACTGAAAGCCATCAACAGATTGTCTAAGTCCTAGTAATAAAAACATCAGCATGACATAGAGGGCTGGTCGACCGGTATTCTTTTCCTTCTAAAGTTCCTTCGATCTGGCTTCTAGTGCGAACGGTCATTTATAATATATGCCACCGCTTACGTGCTATGATGTTAGTGTTGAGCCTCTTTAGAAATTTCAGAGCGATAAATAAAACACCTCAGGGGAAGGGAGGAATGTGCCTAGCCAACCGGTGTCTTATTCTCTAACAAGACAATAGGTGACAGTTTATAGCGTAATATTTACAGTTTAGCCTACAGTTAGGGGTTAATTCGGCAACATTTGTCAGTCCTTCTGACTATTATTTCTGTAGTTGTTTAGTATGTGGCAGACTAACTAAAGTATTTTATCTGGGTAGATCTGTATTAGTCTAGATCCTGTAAAGTTCTAGACCTGAAAATAAAATCACCAGCCACTAGTGTCCCTCAGTAATCGAAACTCTATTACTACCCTAGAAACACAGCCCACTCCTCATGCGCATTTCTCATCACGTACAGCGTACCTTTTATCATGCCATATGGGAAACAACCTGACGACAGTCTTTACAAATGGAAAAATAAGAGGCAACGGGAGATATAAGAAAGATATCGATTCCGCTCCGCTCTGCCCGCTTAGCCGCAGCCTCAGCCTCCAAGTAGGGACAAGGCCAGATTCACCAGAAGCGGTAAGAGAGCGAGAAAGATTATTTTCTCTTGTATCTCTCCCCATCAAAGCGGAAAACAAAGATATGTCGCTTGCCAAGAGAAATAACGGTAATTTAACCCTGAATATCCTTATACTACCTATCTATCTAAGTAATACTAACTCTTAGGAAATAGGTTGCTACGAGTGCTGCAAAAGGCGTCTCAAGTGTGACAAGACAGAACCAGAATGTCTCAAGTGCCAAAAGAAGGGCATCTCTTGCTCTGGGCAGGGTCTGCGGTGTCGCTTTAGCAGTCACATGGTAGTTGGCGGCAGCCCCATGCCAGTCAACCTAACACCGACCCTAACTTTGACTTTGAGTTCCTCGACAACAGCAACAGCTTCCTCAGCTCAACTCAGTCCTAATCAGCCTGAGAAGAGCTTTAGATGGGTTGAATCTGGGAAACGCCTTAGGAAGGACCGTGTGCGGAAAGGGCACGGCAGGAATTCTCCTGATAGTCCTACGACTTGGCATTATACAGACTCTGGATCTTCTGATGACGCTACTTCACCGTCGTCCGACGATTCGTCTGGGTCGAGTTCGGGGGTCGTTGTGCCTTTTGCGCATCGTATAACGATTCATCCAGCCCTCAACGCCGTGGCAAGTTCGCAAACGAGAAAGATGTTTAGTCACTGTATGTTGCAACATATATCCCCCGTTCAAAACCACTATTTTCCCTAACAAATTGCAGTTTCTGAAATAATAGCTTCACATATGGTCGTGGTCGACTCAAACAGCAATGGTTACAGAGACGTGATTCTCCCACTGGCATGTCACGACGACAACCTCGCACAAGCCGTCTCGGTCGTGTCAGCGTTTCACCTGGGTCAGAAAGACTCTAAATTACAACACATCGCCGAGACGGGCCATCAAGCAATTGTCCAAAAGCTACGGCGTGATTCGCTACAGCTTAGTCCGGAGCAGCTTTTCAATCCGTATATTCTTGCCACCATCTTGGTGCTTCTTGTTGGGGAGACCATCACGGGAGCGGATAATTATACTTATCTCTTGGAGATGTTGAATTGTCTAACGTCGTATCCGGACTGGATAGCAATGCTGCCGTCGAGTCTGAAAGAATTCTTTCTTAACCAAATCAAGATGTAAGCAGGCAAACACAATTCTAAGCAGTGTGCAATTCAAGTGACTAATTGGACTTGGGTGTGCAGGTTCCAACTATTCGGCGTACCTCTAGCAAACGAATCCAAAGGCCTCAAATTTCTTACCGGGCCAGAAGCATATCTCGACTTCCTCTCTTGTCCCGAACTACCTCCAGACTCAGAGCATGCACTCAACATCGAAGTAATCCGCTCCGCCATGGTCGACGCCTGCAATATCTACCGTCGCCGCGCCGAGTCCAGCCTCACCGAAGAGGAATCTATTCACGTAGTCGAGCAGCTGCGCCAAAAGATATTCAACATCGACGCCACCACCAAAGGCGCGCATGCGCTTGTCTGGACGTACTTTGTGGCAGCGGCCGAGAGTATCCTGCCAGAGCACAGGGAGTTTTTCTCGAGTAGATTGGCAGATCTCTACAGTGTGACAAGCTTTGGAAGTATTCCTGTTGCGGTCAAGGCGTTGCCGACGATTTGGGGTATGCAGGGGACTAGGAGGTGGACTGAGATTGTGAGTAGCGAGACTCCGATTTTGATCATATAGGATCATGATGTTAGCGTACGACATATTATGAGATATTAATTAAAACGAATGTATATCGTCAAAATAAGTCAAAAGTGACAAATCAGTCTATGTGTTCTGAACATGGTCCAAGGTAGTAGCGATAAGGTCACGATACCGTAACACAATAAATCTTGATACTGTAAAGCATATACTATGGGTACATACCACACCATGCGAGCTTGACAAGGTGATCAGAAACCAGGACATGATAGACTGTATATCTCATAGCTATGCCGGTCTTGAACGGAGTAACTCTATGTATTTGTACGACGCTGTAGTCGGAGCTGACAACATATATGTATTAGATACCTGATCTAAACTTTCTTTTCAGAAAGCCTTTACAATTCTTATTATGATTAATAAACAATTGCTCATACTGTGATGATACCCATTCGATACGTCTTGATTCAAACCCGCCCCCCCTCTGGTTTAGTGCCGGCATGACTCTGACACGTCATGTACAAAACCACCCAATGAAAGATGCAGGGTATCTCTCCAGATGTTCTCATCGGCGATCCCTCATATGTCAAGAAATGTAGACCCAGATTTGGTGCGCCACGAATCTTCGATTATGCATCGACCCTGCAGATTGAAGACACCCATTCGAAAGAGTGAACATGGATAAAGGGAAAAGAAACGGAAAAGATGGAAAAAGAGAGTTGAAGAAAATATTGAATTCATCTCAAAAGTCTGTCTATTTTCCCCCTTGGTGTAAAAACTTAATTGTACCTACTTGCGCCGTCTGATATCATGCATGCAAGCTCCATTCGTTCATTCATTCATTCTTGAGAGGTTCTCTCTTTTCCAAGTCCAATTCCAAATTCATCTATCCAGCCTGTCATCAGGTTTCAGCCGATTCCAACTTTCCCTCGGTTGTTAGATTAAATTAACGACCGCGGGAGATTTCCCTACCACCGGGTTCACAGCGCTCAAACGCCAATGCTCGATCACTGCCTCTAATAAGTCAGTACCATGCTGGATCATGTCTTTATCTATTTCTTTCCTTTCATAAAGTAACATTCGTGAATAGTTGTTTGTGCAAAGTGTTTGTGTGTGTGTGTGTTTATGCTGGACACTTGAGAGATGGTGCTTTTGCAGTTTTCGAGTCCAGAGTCGCTGAATTTTGTCGGTATTTAGAGCAATTCTTATGCTTATCGAGAAGAGACTGCATCTGCTGTATCTCACTATTCAAATCGCGGATCTTGGATCTTAGCTCTTCGTTCTCTATCTCGTAGCCTCCACTTCGGTCCGTAGACGTTGTTTGATGAGAGTCGTTGACTATAGCTGGCATGTTGATTGTGTACATGTACATGTATAGGTATAAGTACAATATAGGATATACGGCTTTTTGTTTTGTTATAGATATTGATAAAACAAAGAACGGATAGAATCGTAGTAAAATAGAAACAAGAGAAAAATAGAAAAAAGAAAAGAAAAAAGTGAGTTAGAAGCCTAAAATATATAATGAGTTATTAAATAAATGGTGTTATAACCAAAATATCAAATACTCATTAATCTCTCTTAGATCTTTAACCGGGACAGGAAAGAAAAAAAAAGACCGCAGTCTAGAATGTTTTTTCTCCTTTGCTTGAGTCGCGTACTGCCCGTTCTCACCGAAAGACTGGCATAATAATGGTGTCATAAATAGCTAATCCACCTCCATTTTTTCTTCCTTCCTCTCGGTCTTCCCATGTACCGTGAGTTAGTCGCCTCTTAGTCGCGTGTCAGACAATGCTAAGTGTGTCATGAGAAACATGAGAAGCCTTGTCATTGGATGTCTAAGACAAGTTCTAAATTCTTGGCTTTTCTTCATGAGATTTCAGGGTTTTCTTTCTCACCGATACCCATCGGCCGAGAGTCATGCTATTCCGTACTTGAATCGTTGTCCTTTCTTCTTTTTGGTTTAGTTTATAGATCTCGATTACCCCCTCGACTCCACCACATCCACATCCCCATGTCGAGACACACACACACACACATGATTCATTGTTTCATTGAAGCGAATCTCATCTCACATCCAACCATCCAACCCTCCTAAATACAAATGTCACGCCACTCATCAATGCCGTAGTCCCCGTGAATACAATCAGCGAACCGTATCCCGTCCCGTAACCACCAGCAGCCTGATCTTGCCACGGCATTCCTTTAATCAGCGCACCACTTAGTGGTCCAGATACGATATTCCCAATTCCTCTTCCTGCGCATAAAACGCCCAACACCATGGCCGGATCGAACAATGTTCCGCTGCTGCTGACAGGAACTGAAGATACCGTGTGCATGATCCCAGTCCACGCAGTAGTGTATGAGCCTGCAAAGATACCATAAGCAATGCAGTAAATGTACAGCACAGGCAGATTTGTAGAGAACCCCCAGAGAAGAAATGTGCTGAGTGCTGTTCCAACCGCAGATATCATGAAGCAGTTCGTAACGTGTAGACGATCCGTAAGTACACCCATGGCAACACAACCAAACACTGAAGCAACATTGATGAGCAGAACCGTCAGAGCCGACTGAAACGTTCCAGCGCCGAGAGCCGTCCGCGCATACGATGGAAGATAAATCCCCGGTAAGAAGAAACCCAGTGCTTGAGCAATATTTGCAACTTGGTAAAGCATAAAGTTGCGCCGTAGTGCAAAACCCAGCTTGAGAGGATTGATATGTCTCGTCGCAGAATACGGAAGACGCGGCTTGATGAAATAGGCCAACGGCAGCGCCAGCACAAATAGAGAAAGAGACCATATCCTCAGCGTCGTGCGGAAACCATATTCGTGGAGGAATTGCTCAAAGAGTAGTGGTAGTGCGAAGCCAGCGAGACCGGTACCGGACCACATGACTCCATACGCGAAACCCTTCCTTTTGGCAAACCACTGGTCTAGATATAACATACACGGACAGTAGGAGATTGAACCACCTATTGCGTAGAGTATTCCCTGAGTGAGGATGAGATGGGTGGTGTTTTGTGAGAAAGAGCTCAGTGCGAGGGCGATACACATTATGAAGAGTCCTATCACGGGAGACCAGCGGCTTTGTTTGGGGTAGAGACGTTGTATACTCGTTACAAAGGGAAGACCGAGATACATTATCCCCTGCAGTATGTGAGTGAGAGATTACCAAGTGTCGTCTGGAATATTTACCATGGCACATGTACCGATGACAGCAATGGCTGATGATCCTTCGAATGGTGTACTAGTACTGTAATAATCCTGAAAGACGCCAAAGGCAAATGGGAAGCCTGTAAATTAAGTCAGTTCTGTGTATTGACATACATACATACCTATCAGTCTCACCCCAAGTTAAAGCATCAATCATGAACGCGGCAGCTAGAAATAGCCACGCATCTTTGCCGCCATCTACAGGTGGTAGTGAAGGGAACTCATTAGTACCCGTAAGATCGAGACCTTCAATCTGCAAAGAGGATCCTTCTTCACGAGGAATATCTTGACGCAACTGGATTGAAGTTTGACGCATTCTGTTTAAAGTTGAGTTTTCGTTATATTTTGGTAGTTAACTGTTCATCTTCTGTTTGGGGGTAGCGTTTTTATACTCCCTGCGATCAGTCTTTAGTTGTCAGATATGTACGCCCTTGGTATGACATCGGGTAGCTTTCCGAGTGGCGCCTCCATATTAGACTACGTATTGATTACTTCATTATCGGAGGAAATCTTACTTAAGTCTACTGCTTTATTATTTATCTGCATCGAAATTGTTCCATCAAACAGAATCCATATTACTTTGTCACAAACCAGAGATCATGTATGCCTAGGCAAGTGACCAACTTTACGGAAGTGTAATTGGGAGTGCATAGATAATACTATATACCTAGGTCGTCATAAGGAAAGATCAATAAGAAAGCTCATAGTGTGAATACAACACTATACAAAGAGAATTATGATGATAACTCAGCAGTCGAAGTGGACAATGGTACAAAAGAGCCTTGAGTGTGTCAGAAACTTGATACACTATGCCTAATCTGCAAGCTTCTCCAAAGTGCAACCCCTACTAAGGTTCTGAAGTCCAATAGGAAACAACAAATATATTATCTGTTTGTTGTTGTAAAAAACGCTACCTAACCCATCTTCAGCTGGAGCTTTGCAGCGAGTCATCAACACTGCTATCTGGTAAGACTTGGCTATACTCACACCCCGCTTTATTAGAAACTCAAACAAGTCTTCGAAATACATCTACAAAGGACTCACTAGTCATTGAATCAATGCTCCTTTTCCTGTGCGATATGGAAAGGCTAGCAAGTCTTTATCATTGTCCTCATTTTATCACCGGTGCGTCTGTGACGCATACCAGACACAGATAGCCATTACATCAGTGTAAAAAGTGTCAAAATACCTACAACAAAGTATATACGACCAAATTCCTCCAAATGAATATATATATCTTGTGATCATCTCTTCATTAACTTCTGGTCGTGATGAGTAATTATACCCTGTTAGCCTGTCGGGAATAAGCATTCCATGAAACCCAAGACCCGCTTGCGTCATCATTATAGCCACCACTCACTGCCCCAGAAAACAAGCCTTTCAGCCCATCATCTCATTCAACGACATCATCATCCATCCATCTCTTCTCATTCCGTCAATACATACATACATACATACACTTAACTCATCTAATAAAATAATAACATGCCCCGATCCCAAAATTCAATCGATCTAGAACTCAATCCCCTCTCTCCCACTTCATCATCCTCAGACCCGGATCTCCCCCTCACAATGTCCTCCTCCCCTTCTTCTCCACAACCTAAACCACGCTGGCTAGACCCCAGACCATCAACATACCTGTCTCGTCTAACATCCTCCCCCACACTCCAGCGCTTCACACAATATCTCAAAAACCTCCTTCGTCCGCGTCTAACATGGCGCTACGTCACCTTTTCCGTTATAGGCCTTTACGTGCTTTACTGCTTTGTCACATGGCAGCCCTTCTTCTCGTCGCGATTACCAGCGTACTCGGGTCCTCATGACGTCGGGGCTATAGATCTTGAGATCCCGCTCGATAAACCGAAGCGCATGTCAGATACCGTGCTGAAAGAGAATGGGAAGCCTGCGTTTGAGGTTGAGAGTGTCTTGTTTACCGTGTATTATCCCGCTGTCAAGGGCGCTGCTTCGCGTGCTGCTCTGCATCCTTGGGTGCCGAAACCAATTGGTCTCACGGCTGAAGGGTACGCTCGCGCCGCAGGCGTAAACAACTTCATCATTCGACCCATTTTCAGTTTTGCGCTGTGGCTTTTGGTCGGGAGTATCAAGATCCCCGCCAAGGTAGACGTGCCCATTCTCGGTTCCGACACAAAGGACTCCTCTCAAAAGTTCCCCGTTATGATCTTTTCGCACGGCTCAGTGAGTTCCAGAACAGACTACACTCACTACCTCGGCGAACTTGCAAGTCGCGGACATGTCATCGCTGCCCTTGAACACCGCGACGGCAGCTGTCCTGGCACCATGGTGCAGATCAAGAATAAGAAGGACAAGCCAGTGTTTCTCCTCAAACAGAAGGACCTCATCTCTGATCCGCCCGTGAACGACACTATCCTCAAGAAAGAACAACTAGCTGTCCGCACAGAGGAAATCCTCCAGGCTATTCGTGTCCTTCAAGATGTCAACAACGGCAAAGGCTCAGATGTATTCACCTCCAGCTCTCGCCACGAAGGTCAAACTCTGGATGCGTGGTCCAACCGTCTCGACTTCAACCACCTCACCATAAACGGTCACTCTTACGGGGCAACAGGTGCCCTGCAAGCCCTCAAGACAGCAAACACCACAGCTATTAACCCGGCCATCGGGGGCATCGCTCTCGACCCTGGCAAGTCGAGCGGTCAATTGAACACCGAGATCTCGGTACCTCTTCTAGTCGTGCACTCCAACTCATGGTCCAAGACGTACAGCATCTTCTTTGGTCGTCCGCACTTCGAAACGGTCGCTGATATAGTACGAGACGTCCGCGACAAAGTTGGCGCAGCGTGGTTCCTCACGAGCGTTGGAACGGCGCATCCCAGCGTGACAGATGCGCCGCTGCTTCAACCGCTCCTCTTGAACTTTGCTACCGGTGCTACTGCTGATGTGCGCAAGGCTCTTGGGGAGTATGTAAAGGTGACGCTGGACTTTCTTGATTACACAAAGACTAGCAAGAAAGACGGCGTGCTTGATGAGGCGGTGACGCATGAAAAGTATGGAGAGTGGGTGAGTGAGGAGAGGGAAAAGACCTTTCCCAAGAAGTATGCTGAATACTGGGAAGTACATGTTTGTCCGCTGAACCACAAGTAGAAGGAGTAGTAGATAGCAGCACATTTCTTGCGTTATAGGCACTTGGCCTTTTCATCATAGTACATTAATGACACCATCTATTATAGCATGCGACGATAAATCCACAGTGTTTTGACAGATTACTGTCCGTTTTACCTACAGATGGCACGACCAAACGTGAGCTCTTCTCATAATAGTATTATTGTATTACTGGGAATGGCCCTGTCGTCGGCCTCCCCCTTCATCTAATTTATATACAAGTCTATAGACCCTCTCACTCCCCGTTTACTAAATATGACTCGCCCATACTGTCTAGACAACGGAGACCCCGTGCCACGCTATCAAGCATCACAGGAACGCCGCCGGGGAACTCCCAAGTCCACTGCTTCCGCCGGTTTCTCTATTGCGTCTGCTGCTCAGAAACATGTCTACCATCGTCTTGCTGCCCATAGCTTGAGCCTTCTGCTCTGCATCTCTTGATGCTTCTCCCGTCTCCTCCAGCGTTGCCCGTGATCTAGCCGACAAATATCCCTATCTATGTCGTCCCAAGGGTTCAGGAGAATCTGTCGGTCTGGCAACCTGCGCCTTTGGTTGAGCAGTGACACCAGGGCTTGATCTAGTTGGCGAGCCTTGCCACCCAGTAGCGCGTGCGCGGGAGCGTCGTTTAGTGATAGATTCTTCCGGAGTTGAGTTGAGACGGCCTATCGTGTTCAAGGATCTCATTCGTTGCATGTCCCTCCCTGGCCCCATCTCCATCAAATGTCCTCGCGGAATGACACTTGGGAGTGACGGCACTGCTCGCAAGGTACTTCTACGTGGTATAGAAAGGGTTCGCTCCTTAACGGGCACCTTTGCTTCATAATTCGGTGCTAAATTCTCGTCGTATCCGATGACAACTTGGCGTGATGGTATTGTTGAACTGTTGCCGTCGGAGAATGCTTGGGCGTTTCCTTTTACACTACCCAGAGGACTCCGGTTCGATACACGCCTATTTGTCGATACACGAAGCTCGGGAGTAGAGCCCATTGATGCCAATTCTCTGACATGTCCCAGTGGTGGCAGAGCACCATTGTCTTGTTTGCGTTTAGTGGGAGTCGAAGGTCCTTCGAGCTTCGAGACTTTCGAGCTCAGCCAGGTCTTCCATTCCACCGAGCTGGTTGTGGATGTGTCGCGTTGGTGTCCGTGAGTCGGTACATAGATTGGGATCTCGGGGGATGGGTTGGGGCTGTACCTGCGACCCGGAGATTGTCTCGAGAGGTTCAATCCTTTGGCTGGAGATAATGGTGTGGCATCGTCAGCTGAAAGGGAATAAACACTATCAACGTCTGCAGCGCGAAAGTCCTTCTCCGAACATGGGTTACTGTCCTGGCGAGCAGGCAAATTCAAGGTTGACAGGGAATGAAGATACTGAGATCCCGATAAACCCCCATCCACGTCTTCAGAGGAATCCATCTCTCGTAACGCGCGACGGTAGGGGCTTGGCGTTCGAGATAGGTGACAAGAAGGGCTCGCAAAAAAGGCAGAACTTCTTTGACTGATGGTCCTTTGTGGATCGAGTCCACTAAGTAGCACACTGGTACGCTCGCTTTCAGAATTCGCTCTATCGTCACTCCAATCCCAGCCAGTCGTGTGACCATATTTAGGTGCAGAAACTGTTTCTGGCGCATTATTTGCGTCTTTGTCTGGAACTTCCGTAACCGAGCTTGATGTCAAAGACTGGCGTTTATCATCCCTGAAGATGTCATCATCAGGTTGAACGCACCGGATGGTTGAATGAGGCCACTGCTTGTTCATAGACTCGCAATTCTCTCTGTTCTTCTCAAAATCGTTTTCTGTAGTCGTGGTAGGTCCATACTGCGTTGGTGTTGCTCTCTCCTCAATGTCCCTTTGTCCGAGTCGTTCTATGAGCGCAGAGTAAACGCGCTCGCTGTCAGAAATTTCTGACATCATGCTCTTGGTCTGTTGCTTCAAAGGCTCAATCGACTGTGATGAAGCACCATGAGCGCCATTCTCTTTGATGACAGAAAGTCGCTGTCTCTCATTGTCTCCAACTGTTCCTTGACTTGTCACTGTGTTTGTCATCGAGTTCGTCCAGCTGGTGACACGAGACCTATCGTCAGAAACAAAGTGGTCACCATCTCGGAAGCTTTCCATACTGCCTTTGCGAGACCTGAGTTGTTTATTCGAAGGTACGTCGTGCAATGAAGGAACATGAGATATCACTCGAAACATGGAGGCCTCCTCCCTTGTCTCAGTATCCCCAACATGCAGACAGCTCTCTCTGTTAAAATTCTTGTCCGCCACATGTTGGTCGTATTCCTGTTGTTCGGAATCCTCACTCTTTCCTTTACCAAAAAGGCCTCGTAACTTTGATCTCAAACCATGCGAAACTTTGCGCGCCGTCTTTCGAATTCCATGTTGCTTCGAAATAGAGGTGCTGTTGGTGGAAAATGTCGAAGAAAATGCGGTGGAATTGTTGCTGCTGTTGCGGAGGGATTTAGGAAGGGTTGTAGGAGCTTCGTTTTCTCTGGTCTTTGATCTCAACAACGCAGATTGCTGGTCCTTCTTCGCCTCTTCCTCTTGTATCTGCCGAAATCTCTCTCTGGCAATTCGAAGTACGACATCGTTGTCTTTGGTATGGCTGCTGGCATGGGAAGCCGCCATTTTTCGTCGACTCTTGAGGAAGCTCATCGACGTGGCGGCTCTGAGTCCAGCCGTTTTGAGTCTCGCATTTTTCAGCGATTCGTTCTCATCGCTCACAGGCGGCATAGGTGAGGAACGCGGACGTGGGTCATTGTCGACAGTGCAGTCTTTTGTAGAAACAGTCTCCGTAGTGACATGCGACGAAGTCATCATGGAACGACACTTTCTAACCTTTTTGTGAGAGGAAGACATTGGAACAACATTGTCTTGAGGGTCGTAGCATGCATCGGGCGGCTGCAGACTTTCTAGGTAACGTCGTGTAAGGGACAATTTGTTTGTTTTTTCGCGATGAAATGACAGTGTGGAGGAGGGTCTCATATTTGCTTTTCCAAATGCATGAATTGTTGAAGTTGCTTTTGTGGGTGAGTCTCGGCCCCCATTCGCTCTAGACGCTACGTTTCGGCGTGGTAGAGCTGAAGGGCCTGCAAAGCGGATGCTCCGTCTTCGAGAGAGATCCGAAGTGTCATGGCGGCTCAAAGCACTGTCAGTCCGCTGGGGACTGTGTCTGATGATGCTGCCAGTGCCATCACTCCTATCGGGATAGTAACTTGCTGGATCTCGCGGTATAGTCATTCTCCCACTGCTTGGTCGTTCCTGGGCATGATGGTAGGACAATACAGCAGCAATATTTGCATCCCGTTCAGCCTTTGCAGGATCAATGGTCTCAAGGTTACGGATAGGACTGGGGACAACAGAGTTGGTCGACTTGCTACGGCTCAGTGGACGGCGATTGGTTTTTCGAGAGCTATTGCGTCGAAGCATCTCTCACGAATATATCGGAACAGTAATTGTGGGAATAAGACCTGGAATAGCGATGAAGGCTGGCGTAGACTCGAGAAGCAACAGGTTGGTAGATCAATGACCGGTTGGTGATAGCACCAAATGCGAGTGAATGGAAGCATGGCAAGCTCGATGACAAAAGTGAATCGAAGCCGCAATGGCCAGGCGTTGTAAGGACAGAAGCTCAAGTGGAAGGAACTATCTACAAGTCAGCAGAAGACGGCAGGAGCACGACAGTCATTAACCCCCCACAGTAAACCATGGGAGGTTGAGCGCAAGAACAGTACAAAAATACAATCACGTTTTATACATTGATGGATAGAATGCGCTTAGAATAAGGAGATTTATTGTAATAATGGAGCAAAGCCTAAATGCAGCCCGCTCTCATGGAACTAAACCCATGCAATAGCGCGTAATGACAACTGGTCATCAAAGAGAGCAAGCGCCCGTATCAATATCATGTACCCAAACCATAAAGAACCCATGCCAATCCGTAATCCCAACAAAAAATGCATAACCATTGCACCACATGATAAGATTATAGATCTTACAGGTTAAGCTCCTTGATGAACTGCTCGAGCTCATCATCGACGAGCTCGTGAATCTTCTTGGAGAACTTCTCGGCCTTTGAGCCAAGCTCCTTGGCGCCAGTGGTCAGCTTGCCAGAGACAACCTCGACCTCCTGCTCAACGGCGTGCTTAATCTCCTCAACGCGAGAAGAGGGAGCAGCGCTGTTGACCTTGTAGCTGCCAGCCTCAACAATCTTCTTGTAGTCGCTGCAGCCACCACCGTTCCAGGCGAGCAGGTTGGGAGTGTCGGAGGGAATGTCGGAGAGGGCGTTCTCAGTAGCAACAGAGATGAGGTTCTCCTTGAGTCTCTTGGGGGTGATGGAAGCAAGGGCATACTCGGAGTCCTCAGCGGGCTGGAGGGAGAGGTAGTAGGCCAGGAGACCAGCAATGTGGGGAGAGGCCATGGAGGTACCAGAGATGGTGTTGACGGCGTACTTGGAGCCGATCCAGGTGGACTGAATGTTCAGACCGGGGGCGAAGATGTCAGTGCACTTTCCGTAGTTGGAGAAGTAGGCACGGCTGTCATCAAGAGCAGAGGCACCAACGGTGACGGGCTCAGTAGCAGCAGCAGGGGAGTAGTTGCAGGCATCGGCGTTGTCGTTACCAGCAGCAACGGCAAAGTGAATACCAGTGCGGACAGCGGCGTTGACGGCGGCATCGAGAGCCTGGGTCTTTCCACCACCAAGAGACATGTTGGCGACGGAGCCCTTGAAGCCCTTGCGCTTGCCATCCTTGGCCTTCTTCGTCTGCTCAACATGACTGGTGGCAGCGTACTCAACACCCTTCACAACGTCGGACATGGATCCGGATCCGTTAGATCGAAGGACCTTGACGGCGTAGACATTGGCCTTCTTGGCAACACCGTACTTCTTACCAGCAACAGTACCGGAGCAGTGAGTACCATGTCCGTTGCCATCCTCGTCGGCATCACCAGAGGGAATGGTCTTACCCCAGTGGGCACGACCCTCGAAGTCAACGTGGTCGACGTTGGTACCAGTGTCAACGATGTAGGCATCAACACCCTCACCACCATCGGCGGAGTAGAGGTACTTGTTGTAGGTACCGAAGTTGAGAGTGTTGCGGTGGGAGATACGGGCAAGACCCCAAGGAGACTGTCGCTCGGTCTCGGGGTCGCACTTGTCCTCAGTGATCATGTCCTTGTTTGAAACAGGGACCATGGTGTGGACAAGAGTGTCGCGCTCGATGAACTCGACCTGGTTGGATAGTTAGCTTATGATGATCATGAGGCATAAAAGAGGTACTTACGTCAGGGTGGTTTCGGACCTTCTCGATCATGGACTCGTCAAAGTGGCCGGCGTAACCCTTGAAAGCCTCGCCAATGTCAAAGGTGTGCTTCAAGCCAGAGAAGGTCTTGTCTGTGAAGGGAATGGATCGCTTTCGCAGCTCCAGACGTTCAGACTCGCCCTGGGTATGGGTGTCTTGAACCCACATGTGGTGGTCGTTGGCAGCAGCCTCATCGACGTGGTCCTTGAACTTGATGATGTACGAGTCTGGGATGGTCTCGGCATCGATGGAGCTGAGGATGGGAGCAGCCTTGTCGTGGACGGTGCCGACGCTGAAGGAGGCAGCGCTGGCAACGGCGGCCACGGAGAGAGTGAGGGCGGACTTCATGATGACGAAATGCGCAAAGCTCAAAATTGTAGTTAGTCTAGTCTACCTGCGACTCAAAGACAAAAACAAATGGACAAATTGATGTCCTCGACCGTCTGTATTGATGGAAACAGACGTGATCGATGCTGTAAAGGATGGAGAGAGTGGTGATGGGTATGAATGAGATGATGAAAGGAAGAAGAAGCGATGGCGGCAGGACCTGGGGTAGATAAGCAAACGCGAGCTGCGTGCGACAGCTCCAGTGTTGCCTCAGCGGGCCTGGGGATGGCAGGAGGGTCGGGTGTGACGCATCCATCGCTAGGATGGGCGATAACACAGTGGCTGAGCTCCATATCCGGCTTAGTGCATGGTCTTAGGGGCCAATGGCCGTCACCGAGGCAATGCGATAACGGCAGATTGTGAGCAAGGTACATGCAAGCAATCATGACAGTCCGTGTAAAGGCTTGGGAATGCACGGTAGATACAAACGCAAGCCGAGGCGGCTTCCAATTCAGCCGTCTGGATCCGAGGAATGGTCATGATGGACATGAACCACTGGAAGATCACAGTTAAAAGAACCGAAACCAGCATACAGTGGTTCCGAGTCTCTATCTCGTCTCATTTACCGCTCTTTGATGATTCGGATGTCAACTGATGGCAGATGCTTGCCTCATCTTGTCCATGGCTGATAACCTGGTCGTGTTTGTCCGCCTCGCCTCGAGTCATGGCTCATGGATGACTGTCAGTACAGGGAGCAATAGCAACACAACAACCGCTGAACTTAAAATCCAGGGTCAAGTTCTCAACCATTGTTGACACATCACGAACACAAACTCCATCGATAACCTCTTGCCGTACACAAGCTTCTCCAAGATTCCAGCGTCCGGCATGATAGTGCCCAGAGAGGCACTTGCTCATCAAGGCTGATCCATTACAGCTACTCAGCCGTGTCCAGATACAGTACATCATGGAAACGCAAGCTCAAAGACACTGTGCTTAGTCTAGCCGATCAAAGTACCCTGATAGCGTCGAATCAAAGGTCCACCCGAGCAGCTCAAGCTTCAACAAGGTACGGTACGGTACCTTTCAGTTTGCGGTGCCTGCAGCCAAAAGCAGGTGTCTCTTTACCCAGTGCTAGAAACCAAAATGCGGGGAGGGATCTGGCTCCGATTGGCCCCCACTGACTGAATCCGCCTGATCCATCAAGTCAGACGACGTCCCTGGCACGTGCCTGCCCATGTCTCAACTAAAACTGAAGCGCTACTCGCTCCAAGCCAACGCCTACAGCGCCTCACCATCCCAGTCCATTCCCGGGGTTAAAAGTGACTTTTTTGGCTGAAGGTGATTTCTTGGAAAGACAATACGCGACGAGAAAGACGTCATGGTTCGGTGTGTGAAGTGATATGCCAGCAGCAGGCTCATGGCGATCATCCAGGCATCCATATCCATCCAAAACATAAGAGTCAACTATGGAACATGTTGGCCAGTGCACTTTATCATGCACGCCTGGCACCGTGAGCTCCAAACTCGGCAGCCCGGATGAGGTACATAGCGCGTCCGCGTTCTGTAGTACCTTAGCTAGCTCTTGAGAGCTCTCCACTTTGGAGCAACTCAGATGCCATGACTATCCTGTCAGATAACGCCATTATTGACCACCGCTTGATTGAGCTCATCATTCCAGGTAAAGCTGCTCAACAGACTGTGCGCTTGGCTATCAATTCGTATCCGCTTGATAAGCTGATACTGATACCGATACTTACCTATTTGAGATAACGAAAAAGCGGACCTTCGGAACTTCTGTGGTTTCAATGCATTCATGGGTTCGCGTCATTCTACATAAACAAAGCTTAAGTGCTGATTGTGCTACAAAGGTGCCAAAAAGTCGGCACAGCGCATCAAGACATTGACGCCATTCAGTAGTTTAATCATAATCGAGGGCCCGTTGGAAATCCCAATCATGTTAAAGAGTCAACTCAAACTTAAGAATCATAGCATTAAGCATCTTACTGAACTTTTACTTCGTCAAGACCAGCTACCACCAATGCGATTCTACGCAGTCTCAAATATTATTAATTAATGCTACAGGACACAGACTATTTAAGTACTTACGGCTTGTTATAAAGTAATACACGATGCAAATAGGATTATAGATGTGTATTGTCTGTCAAAACGTGCATTGTCATACTGAAGGGTTGTACTTGAAGACAATAAAGAGCCGTGTCTGTGTTGGGAGCTACCGCGAACCCAACGTTATGTCCGATATAGCCTCCCAATAAATTGGTCTTTCATTTCAGTCGAATAGAATGGCATTTACTGGCTTTGGGATGCCAATGTCATTTGCATACTGGGAAATGATCTGGAGACAGCCGTCCAGTGTTACCTCTCATCAAGCATCCGTTTAATATCCAATGTTACGGATCAAATAAATAAGAGATTATCTAGATGAATTTCTTCCGACGCACCACCGCAACATTAATAGGCGAACAGTGAGATGTACAGTAATCTAACCATGGATTTCTCTACATAATTACCATGAGTATAATAAACGCTCATTCACCCAACTATTGACATCTGTCTCATGTTTGTTAAATCTACCCTGTACTAGGATAGCGACGTCATCGAGACATGGCGTTTCGGTCAAGACACGCGTGTCTGGGGGCTGGAATATATGCCATCGATATCCAAAATCGCGATACTCAAAACGATGTTTCTTAATTCCTTTCAGCCACTTCTACCGAACCCTTCTTTACGCAGGTGTGGAGGGCTTCAATCATGCGCACGCGTACATGTCACTCCAACAGCATTACTCGAGCTTCGTCAGCTCAGACGATCCATCAGAAGAAGATGCATAACGGAAGGAGGGGCCACATTCGCCACAGCTCAGCCACACCTCCAAGGCTGACCCCCCATTGAGTTACAGTATTGAGCACAGGTAGTGCAGGCTCCAGTTTGGTGGGTGACCGGTTGTTTCGAGACACCTTCGCTAATTTCTCAGCTTTCAGTGCATGTTTTGGACGAGTCTCGATACCCTCTTTCCGATATCCCACGAAAGTATCCTGTTCGAAAAGCCTCTGTGGCCGTGCCGTGACCGCTGTTCTGCCCGCTCGAGAGCTTCATGCGCCCCGCGCCGGTAGCTCCATCAAGTCTTAAATCTTACTCTTCGATGCCGACGACGACTGATAACAACCTGGACCCTTGAAGGGCTCAGGAGGAGGTGGTTTCTGGAATGAACCTGCGACAAAAAATAATACTGAAAAATGACCTCAATACCAAGAAGATACCGGTCGTCCACTTCGGCCTCGAACCCACCGCAAACCAAGTCCTTCGAAATATTAAAAGGCTTGCTTGAAGCTCTCAATATCGATACGACCCTTCATAAGCAAGATGGCTTCCCCCAAATACCGCCATTGTTGCGAAAACTCCGACACATTATACAGCACATCTCTGCGACACGATCGTCCGTACATCAAGATGACTTTCGACATGCAGACGGCTTCGAAACAATCCTCAATCTCCTCCGAGCCTTCTCAGGCTATTATGACCCCGATAAAAGAAGCGACGCAGACATGCTGGCCCTGTTTAAGTTGATAGGAGACTGTTTAAACCTCTTTTCGGTTGCCCTACGCGGACATGCAGGCAACCGACGTTATTTCAGATACAAGGTTGACGGTGGCGGATGGGAAGCCTTGGAGCAAGTTATCGCAAGCATAGGGCTTGGAGGAGCCGAACCCGATGCCTGGATAAGTTGTCATGTTTTTGGCAAGCTGCTGGCTTTCGCTCTAGATGACGACGCACTCGATCTCCTTTGTCAATCCATTGCCGAATCTCTACGGCCGGACGACGAGAACTCCCCTAAAGATGACGAAAGTGACAGTGCTGAAGAGCAATGGGACCTGGTGTTGGCCAAGTCTGCAGAAAACATTACACCCGGCGTGCGGGAGGTTGTGAATGCCAAGACTATAATACAGCATCCCGAGATTCTGAGAGCGGTCGTCAGTTTCTGGACAGCTATTCCTCGAATGAAAGATGGCCTCGCGAACCCGGCTTCTCTACTTGTCCTAGAGACGATCCACTGTGCTATCTCAGTTTCTATATACAACCGAGCTGCTGTCCATTCAACGGGCGCCTTATCGCAGTTCCTCCGAGTTGCTTTCAATGCCGACTCAGCCCTCAGCCCACCGGAACGAGAGAAGGTATTGGCTATTTGCAGGATACTCATGTACTTGGGTGTGAACGAGCCGGCCGACACACAATTCTTACTATCAACACCCGGCTCTGAGGCGTCTGAATTCTGCTTACAGATGACATCCAAACATACAGGTCCCCCTTTCTTCCAATTTGACCTATCTTTGCACGGCCATTCGTCGCTCGAGTTGTCCAGTCTTGGCCGTTCATTTCCGCCCCAGTCTAGTGCGGGTTACACATTCACAGCTTGGATTCGGGTCGACAGCTATGATCCTACTGCTCATACAACAATATTCGGCGTCTTTGATTCAACACAATCATGTTTTCTGCTCATGTACCTCGAGAGAGATACCCACAACTTTATCCTTCAAACATCCGTTACTTCTAACAAGCCTAGTGTGCGCTTCAAGTCTGTTTCGTTTAAGGAAAAGAAATGGTATCACATCGCCATTGTGCATCGTCGACCAAAGACAATGGTTACAAGTAAGGCTTCATTGTATGTCGATGGTGAATTCTCAGAACAGATACGCTGCAATTATCCTCACCTGCCGCCCCTGGCCACTGGTGCTCATGATAGTTTCGCCTCGTTCAACTCGAATCAGAACAAGACCAATCCCGTGCAGGCCTTCGTTGGCACACCGAAGGATCTTTCTAACCAAATAGGACCAGGTCTCGTTTTCTCGCGCTGGTCGCTTGCTTCAGCGCATTTATTTGAAGATGCTTTGAGCGATGATTATTTAGCGGTCCATTTCGGCTTGGGACCACGATATCAGGGCAACTTCCAGGACAGCCTGGGCGGATTTCAGACCTATGAGGCATCGGCGACTCTGGGACTACGTAACGAAATTGCCCATCCTGGAAAGGGCGAGACATCAGACATTATCAGAGCTGTTCGCGAGAAAGCTGGTTCATTACTCCCTGAATCGAAAATCTTGCTTAGCATTCTTCCTTCAGCCACCTTCCCTGAAAATGTGCAATTTTACGACACTGGACTTCTGCGATCACTCCCACGGAACTGTGCTCGCAATCTTTTCAGGGCGTCCAACCAAGAGGGCGCACCCTTAGCCATCAACTGTGCTGTCCCTAGTCTCCCGGATTCTCTATTCCGGGTCCAAGGTCTTCTCTCCTTCCGTGGTAACCCCATCGTCGCTGTGCCGTCGTATTTGGATGAGAACCTATGGCGACTCGCTGGCTTTACACCATTGGCCCTGAAGCTCTTCGAAAGAGCATCTTCAGTTGAAGAAACGGCGCGAGCGGCGGAAATGCTGTTTTATTGCATTCGTCAGAGTTGGAGAAATAGTGAAGCTATCGAAAAAGACAATGGGTATGGAATCTTGGCTATGCTTCTACGCGTGAAGCTGGGCTATGATCGCGGTAGTAGCGACTCCACGGTTACTCGACTACAGGTCTCGAATGACGATCGCGATCGACTGGCCTTCCAACTACTCAGCTTGATCCTTGGCTTCGTTGGATATAACCACGTAGAACCCATGGAGTCATTCATCATCAACCCCCTCGCCTATCGCATCCTGCTTATCGACTTGGACATCTGGCGCAAGTCGGCACCCCGAATTCAAGAGCTATACTATAAGCAATTTGTCACATTCGCAGTCAAGAGCAAGTACCATGAGTTCAACAGCCGAAGGTTGATAAGAATGAGTAAGTTGTAGCGTTTGTGGTCTATGAGTTGAGCTCACACGTCTTAGGAATTGTCAAGAGGCTGCTAGATGCCATGAAAGGAGAAGTTGTTTCAGAAGACACAATATCGCATTTCATGGGCGCCTTCGAAATTCTTGTAACCTCCAACTTTAGTCAAGAAGTCATGAGATCCTTGTCGCTGTTCATTACGTATGCCTTTCACACTCAGCCTTCGCCTGTCAACAGAAGCCCGCGAGCTCTTTCAATCGTTTCAAGGACCGGTACTCCAGTTCCACGGCGGAGGGGAACGCCGACGGATCCGACCGCAGCTGGGATTGCTTCTGGTCTGAGGTTCCTGACCAAAAAGCAGCTTGGCGTCAAGGTTCTCAGCATGTATTCGCGCATTCTGTGCGAGAAGGGCAATACTACTCATATAAAAAAGTTTGCTAGAACTGTAACAAACAAGGTAAGATTGTCTTGTGCCTGTCAGTGCACTTTGCTAATATTTATAGTGGCTCCTGTACTTGCTTGCTGAAAATGACCCAGAAGTCGTTGTTCATGGTTGCAAAATTTTGGCGCGTCTCCTTGTTACGCATGGTTCCAATTATACATCGAAATTCGCTGGGAAGTCGGGAGGTTTCGTAATCATGTCCAACAGGCTCAAGCGATTCTGGGACATGCCAACTCTGTGGCCCATCTGCTTCAGTATTTTGTTTGGCTACGATGTCGCCGAGATCAATTTTGACAGGAACTTTGACTTCTTCAGTCTCCTGGAGACATTTGGCAAGCGAAAGGTTGTCTACCCCGATTCTTTGTCTGTCATTGCAGCAATGTTACAGCATGGCTTGAAAGACGTGATGAGACACCAAGATGATCCAGATTCGCCAGCAACACATGTTGATCCATCGTCACACACTTTGAAGAAGCACGCATCTGCCAAAGAGCTCCGACCGGAGATGCGACCGCGAGCAAGCTCTATGAATCTCACCACTGCCCTCGCGACACGTTCGAACTTCTCTCGCGATAGCGAAAGAGTTGCAAGCTATGCTGGCGTTTTGCATACTGTGATTCGCTTTCTTCTTGATCTCCATGAGCGATCGACAGAATTCAGGGACTTCGCCCTAACATCAGAATGGGTGAGATTATTGTTGTCAGCGCTTTATCCAGTCATTGTTAGCGCTGATGCGGTAACTCCCGAAACCGAGTTGAACTCTGGCGATACAGCTCTGACATTCGAAGGAACAGACGTTATTATTCGGCCCATCAGTGGTAGTGGCTCTCATGCTACGCCAATCGTGCGAACAACAAGCGTTGATCCAGTCCCGTCACCTCAGTCGACACCACCAAAGGGCACACCATTGAGAAGGGCCTCATCGTTCATTCTTCTTACTCAGCAAAAATCACCTGTCGGTCCTAGCCCGGCTCGTTTGAGCCCTGCTTTGCCATCACCTAAGTCAACACCCAGTAAGAGACCGAGCAGTGATATCTTGGACGGACTTATGGAGCTGGTGGTGAGCGTCTTCATGGATCAGCTTCTTTCAAGGAAAGACTTTTCTGGGTTTGGCTTATTCACCAAGGTTCCCCCTGGTTTCCGCGAACACCAAGCTTACTTCGAGAGTTACATCTTGAAGCATGTGGCCGCACAATTGGAAAATAATATCCAACTCAATCAAAAGGCAATTTGCGAACCTCGTGTACTGACTAACCTCTCACGACTTTGTCAGCACATGTCGGAGGCCATCTTCGAAGGCTGGTTCATGAATGGGGCTGAGGTCATGATTGACTTTATTGGGATGCTTCTCGAATTTTTGCAACGCCCCGACATCGCCAGTCTCAAGAGTGTCCGGCTCTGCAGCCAAGCTGTCACTAGCATTCGATGCTGCCTTCTGAGGATAATTCTCCTCAGGTTATCCGATCTCGACAGCCCAGAGACCACGCTGGTAGAGGCCAAGCAGTTCATGGGGAAGATGGCGTACTGGCAAATGTCAATCCTTGGCTCTTTTACAAATGAAGACCAGTTCCTCAAGCTGTTCTGGTACCAACTCTACACTAAACTTATCAGCGACAAGATGCCCCTTCGAGTTGCGGCAGCCAACTTCCTACGTATCATCTTGGTGCAAAAGCCGGAGGAATCTACTGAGCTGATTCATTCATGCATGTCGCCGGACCAGAAGCAACTTTCTAAGGACTTCCAACAATTGACAGGCGTGGATGACGAAACTTTCGTGGAGTGGGTTGACAAGCACCGCCCGTCTCTAGATGTACTGTTTTTCGGCGGTATGTCCAAAACGTGGGAAGATTTTGTCAGCTCGGAAAATGTACGCACCGCAGAGACAGCCAAAGTTCGGTTGGCCAAACGCAAAGACAAACTTAAAGGGTGGCATACAGAGAACATCAACACAGAGAAAACTTTGCTTAGTCATGACATCGGTAACAGCGCCTGGATGAAGAGTATTTATAACTCTGAGTATTTCAAGTACCAGCGGATTATGCAAGACCAACAGGATGATCTTGTGTTCCTTAGCGATGCTTACAAGAAGATGGAAAGAGACCTGATGCGACCTGGCGCAGTGTTTAGCGAAGCGGCACCACCCAAATGGAAACTCGACCGAACAGAAGGACGAAATCGCATGAGACTCAGGGTTCTTCCGGACTTTACGGTAAACAAGGATGAATATCAGCCAAAGAGGAAGGCGAGCGAGGTTTTGCAGTCTCTCCGAGTCAACACATCGGCCAGTCCAGCACCCTCGATCGTTACGTCCGCAGTGTCGCCAACAAAGTCAAGCACCCCCGCACCTCAAGAAAGCAACAACGAACTGCCTCAGTTTACAGAAGAGCCCGAGAGTACCGAGCCAGCAGAGCAGCCTGCCTCTGGTGTCGCGCCTGAAGATGACTTTGAGCTTGTGGACGACCCAAACGATCCTAACGAGGGAGACGAAGGCTTTGAGGACAAGAACCGTAAGGTAATGCGACGACTAGAGCGCGGAGACCAAGTTCAGTCTGCATACAATATCTCGCGTATTATTGGACTGGAAGCTTGTGAGGGTATCCTCATCATCGGAAAGGATGCGCTTTACATCATGGATAACGTGTTCCAATGTGCTAATGGCGACATTGTCAACGTCTGGCAAGCTCCACCTGAAGAGCGCGACCCTTTCTCCCAGATCGTTACTGATGCCAAGACGTCTGAGAAGCGACAGAACAACAAAGAGCAAGAGTCGAGACATTGGCGATGGCATGATGTCATTAGCATATCAAAACGTCGTTTCCTCTTCCGAGACGTTGCGATCGAAGTCTTTTTCACTGATGGCCGAAGTTACCTCTTGACTACTATCAACCCAGTGGTTCGGGATAACTTGTTCGTCAAGATGCTCAGCAAGGCACCCCACACCAGTGGCGCCAATACTCTTCCCAACCCTGAAGATGCCTGGCGTTTAGAGTCTCTGAAGGTCTTTGATGAGTCTCCTCAAGGATTCGGATCCAAGTTTGGCACCTTCTTCAACTCGTCACCCTGGAATCCTATCCTAAAGAAGTGGCAGAAGGGCGAAATCTCCAATTTCCACTATCTCATGATGGTCAATACCATGGCTGGCAGGACTTTCAACGATTTGACCCAGTACCCAGTGTTCCCCTGGGTCTTGGCAGACTATACCAGTGAGGATCTGGATCTTGACGACCCCAATACGTTCCGAGACCTATCCAAGCCGATGGGTGCGCAGACACCAAACAGAGTTGGGCCATTTGTTGAAAGTTACAATGCTTTGGAAGAGATCGGAGAGGTTCCTTTCCATTACGGCACACACTACTCTTCTGCTATGATAGTGTCCTCCTACCTGATTCGTCTACCGCCTTTTGTGCAGTCCTACATCCTTCTCCAAGGAGGAAGCTTTGATCATGCAGATCGTCTCTTCCAGTCCATCCCAGAAGCATGGAAATCCGCATCATGCAAGAACAAAACCGATGTGAGAGAGCTCATCCCCGAATTTTACTGTCTGCCCGAATTCTTGACCAACATCAATGGCTACAACTTTGGTAATCGCGAAAGCAACGGCGTTAAGGTCGACCACGTTGAGCTTCCCCCGTGGGCCAAGGGTGATCCAAGAATATTCATCGCCAAGCACAGAGAGGCGCTGGAAAGCCCCTACGTGAGTGAGAATCTACACCAGTGGATTGATCTCGTCTTTGGGTACAAGCAGCGAGGCGAGGCGGCGGTAGAGAATCTCAACGTGTTCCACCATCTATCTTACCGTGGCGCGACAGATTTGGACAGCATCACCGATGCAAAGGAGAGGGCTATCCTGGCTGGTGTGATCCACAACTTTGGACAAACGCCACATCAAGTGTTTATGAAGTCACATCCTGCTCGAGAGCATGTCCGATCTCCCGTTCGACGACTGGACACGAGCGTGTTTTCTTTAAGCTGTTTACCGCACCCGCTTCTTGGTAAGAATTATGCTCCTCCATGTTTGAACTTGACTGACTGTACCTTAACAGAAAGCCACGAGCGTGTAGCTTCCCTGATATACGCACCCAAGCTGGACCGTTTACTGTGTGCCTCTCCGTTCCGCCTCAATTTCCCGCCATACGACAAGTTTCTTGAATGGGGCTATGCCGACAACAGTATCCGCTTCTTCTTCAGCGACAATCGAAAGGTAATACGAAACCATATTCCTAGTTGTGGCCGCCTTGCTAACTCGACAAAGCCTGCTGGCCTCTTTGAAAACCTCCATATTGGACAAATCTCTTGCGCCTGCTTTGCTGATTCCAAAACGCTGATCACCGCTGGTGAGGACTGTGTCGTCTCGGTGTACGCACTTCAGACTACACATGGCAAGCCAGTCGAGCTGCTTCCAAGGTCTAGTCTATTTGGACACAAATTCCCAGTCACTACAATTGCAGTCAGCAAGGCGTTCAGCACTCTCCTGACTGTATCTGCAGACGGCCAGGCATTCTTGTGGGATCTTAACCGATTGTCGTTCATTCGCAAGCTGCCTTTGGTACGCCCTGTTGAATCTGCTCGTATCAACGACATCTCGGGCGAGATCCTCCTCTGCTCTGGACCCAACGTTATACTATACACTCTTAACGGTACATTGCTTCTGGAGCAAAACGTGTGCTTCGATCAAGACGACTACATCCACTCGTGTGCCTTTTACGAGGGCGCTGGAAACGAGTGGCTTGATAACTACCTGATCTTCACTGGCCACAAGCGTGGTAGAGTCAATATCTGGCGGCGCAGCATTGTCGGCAGTCGATGGACTCTGGAGCTGCTCAGAAAGCTTGACCACGTCGACTACAAGAACGAGAAGGGCAACAACACAGAGGCGGGCATGACGTGTATCAGCCCAATGCCAACATGCGTCTACACAGGCGATGATGATGGTCGAGTTGTAAGTTCCACTAATTTCCTAATATGTACCAAGACTGACGAGCTTCTAGTATGAATGGAATCTATTGACCAGGGAGAGATAGAGTCTGACCCTACCAAGCCGGACATCAGTTCGACACAACAGCCTCGTATGAACAAAGGAAGTGAGGGGGAATATCTTGGTTTCTTGCATTTTGCACATCACCAGCGGCGTTTCCTGCTTGGTCTTAACCGCATGTTAGAAAATTATTGACCGGCGCAAGTGGGCGCAAAGCGTATATAAATTCCGAAAACGTTTTATGATCGGTGGACGGCTTGATTGATTGGATGTAGAAAATCGAATTGAAGCGTCAATTGCTGCTGAATTTTGGACGTTGACTCTTGTCCCTTGAATTCCTCTATGGTATTCCTTCCCCCTCCTCTGTAGCGTTGTCTTCGGTGACGCCGTAGTTTGTACAATATTGTGTGCTCGTTTCCTTTTGTTTTCTTTCCGAGCCGAGATATTCCTTCTTCTTTGTCCTCAATTCAGATCTTAGTCGTCGTAGCCAGTGAGCTGTTTCCTGGGACCAGTGGGAACTGCGTTGGGGTTAGTCTGCTGTATATCACTCCCAAGCTTGAGGAACGCACCAGGGTAGGTCACGGGAACCGGGGGCGCATCAATGTCGCCAAAGTAGTGTCGGATCGGAGGGACAATGGGCATGGCAACGGGGCCAGCAGCGCCGATGATGACGGACCAGAAGAGGGCGGGACGCTCGCGGGCTGCCCAGCGGCAGTACTTGAGGGGAGTTTGCCAGAAGAAAGGTGCGGCAGACATGATGACCTGTACGAGGCGATGTTAGCGGTAGATATGGCGCAGAGGAGAAGTCGATTCGTACTCAATTGACGAGGATCGTGAGGGTGGTTTGTCGTCGGGTCTTGGTGGTGATGATGGGCTTTGGTTATCGAAGCAACGGTCCAATGGCAGGAGCGGAAAAACCAAGCCGAAGGTGTCGGATTATTCCAATCCAGCACCTAGCAGCTAACCTTTTAGAGAAGTAGACCTGCTACACAAAGTCTAGCGCGGTGTGTTTCATCACCCCACTGAAGGCTACGTATCCCAAAACGCAAGCTAACCTTGGCCAGGTACACCTACCTCTAGGCTCCGTACCAGATTAGAGCTCTAAAGCGCAAGCTGTCCACGCCTGTCCATCTCGTCCGTCAACTTACACCTCGCGAGAGACGAGACCAGACCACCACCACCAAAACAGAAATCTGCAACCACATTCCCGCCATTGATTTTCTGCAAGAATGCGGTCGTTTCTGAGCCTTGTGCTCTTTCTCTTCACGGCACTGGTTTCAGCCGTGAGCACAGCTGGTAACCGTCTGTTGGTTGTGCTTGATAGCCCAAAGGACAAGGAGGCCTACACAACCTTTTTCCGCGACTTGTCTGGTATTTGTCCCCATTGACAATTGAGTTCATCTTGAAGCTTACAATTGGTAGAACGAGGATATGATATCACCTATGAATCACCCAAGACCGAAACTCTAGCATTGTTTGAATATGGCGAGAGGACTTATGATCACCTCGTCTTTCTCCCCACCAAGATTAAGGGTTCGTCATTTCTGACCTCTTGATGTTAATGGCCATGCTAACTCTGCGTAGGTCTCGGACCCAACCTGAATCCCCAGGCCATCGTCGAGTTCATCAATGCCGGCGGAAACATCCTTCTAACCATGTCCTCTACTCATACCGTGCCTTCTACTCTCGCCGCCGTCCTCGCCGAGCTCGACATCACACTCCCCGCTGAGCGCACTGGCAAGGTCGTTGACCACTTCGTATATGACCAACTTTCCGCCGCTGAGGACCACGATGTCCTCGTTCTCGAGGCTCCTCGCAACGTCCGCCGAGGCATGAAGGACTACTTTGAGATCCCTGGCGCATTCCTCTCCGTTCCTCACGCTGTCGGCCACACTCTCGGCAACGGTGCTCTTCTCACACCCGTCCTCCGCTCTCCTCCTACGGCTTACAGCTACCACCCCAAGGAGCAGAACAAGACTATCGAGCCCGATGAGCTGTTCTCTGCTGGCAAGCAGCTTAACCTCGTCACTGTCTTCCAAGCTCGCAACTCTGCCCGCGTTACTGTCATTGGCGCCGCTGAGATGCTCCAGGACAAGACTTTCGACACAAAGGTTACTCGAAAGGGTGGCAAGGCTCAGTTTCCTGCTAACCGTGAGTTTGTTACCAACTTGAGTGCTTGGACTTTCCAGGAGCTGGGTGTTTTGCGAGTGAACAAGATCGAGCACCGCCTGGACGGTAGTAACGAGACCAACCCTGAAATGTACCGCATCAAGAACGATGTCGTAAGTTGAAAACAGCCTATCTCCTGGTTGCTATTTGCTAACGCACTCTAGACTTATAACATCTCCATGTCCGAGTATGCCTGGAACAACTGGCAACCCTTCCACCTTCCCGAAGACGACTTGATCCAGCTCGAATTCTCCATGCTATCCCCCTTTCACCGCCTCTCGCTGAAGCCCGTTCATGTCAACGACCACGAGACTGTCTACTCAACCAACTTCACCCTTCCCGACCAGCACGGCATCTTTAACTTTATGGTCAACTACAAGCGATCTTTCCTGACCAACATCGAGAACAAGAACACCGTCAGCGTTCGCCACCTGGCTCACGACGAGTACGACCGAAGCTACACTATCAATGGCGCTTGGCCTGGCCTGGCTGGCAACTGGGCCACCATTTTCGGTTTCATCGCGTTCTCTGCCGTGTGGTTGTACAGCAAGCCAGCCAAGAAGGTTCTTGAGGCTAAGAAGACGCAATAGAGGGAAGAGGCGGATGATGAATGTACCAACGTTTCTTTTTTTAATGACACCATGATAGGAAATCGTGGAACATTATACTGTAGAGCAGAATCAAAAGTGAACTATAGATTACGTGTTTGTCTTTTCTACAATTGTCTCAGTATCTAAAGTACATGTGATTGATGAGATAGATCATGTTAATGCTCCCTCAGATTAGCTCTCTTGGGTTCTCACTGACAACTCGCGGCAGTTGGACAAGTGAATGCCCTCGCAACCGTCCTTGACGAGAAGCCCGTCGCTGCTGCCTGCAAATTTGGCTTTTTGGTCGATTGATCATCACCGGGTAACATAATCGTATCTCAAAAGAATCCCACCCATCCTCCAAACAGTCCACCTCCGCAGGCCAAGCCTGCTCCGATTGAAAACTATATCGTGCTAATCACGAGCGTCTCGATTCCTCTGCCAACACCTCAAAAGAGAGGGTCTACCAAGGAAGAAGACTGCTTCACTAGGAAGGTAGATTGTCGGTCATTGCGGCTGCTGTAGGACAGCTGCGAAGAGAGAACAAGAATGAAAAGGAAAAGGGGGAAATGCTTTGTGGAAAAAAGATCTGCTCAGATCTCTGTTCTTGTGTGAGGAACACTTTCCCACACTGGTGGGTTTTCCACGAGGGGCATAACCCGAACCAAATGAGAGAATCACCTTAAGCTCGGTGTGAACGTTGTCATCATAGCAGACCTGGGGGAGAAGAGGGGTATGCGTGGAGTGTAGTATGAAGCTGGAGGTAAGTAAAACAGGCAAAGGGGGAAAAAGAGGAAAGAAAGCAGAGCAAAAACAAAACAAAAACAAAACGCCAGACTCCTGACGCCTTATCCAAAAATGCCCCGTCTATAACCCAAGAAAGTCTATAAAGCAAAAAAAGTCTAGAACCAAAAAAAGGCCAAGAACAAGAACAAGAAACAGGAAGAGAAAAGCAAAAGACTTAGGCTAATAGATGGAACATACCGGGAGAGCAAGGGGACAGTCACTTGACTGTAGAGAAGGAGAGGCGGCGATGTCGGGGAAGGCATGGTGATGTTGTGAGGCGAGGTGAGGTTCTGGCGATGAGGGTGAGCGACAAGGGAAAGTGAGGAAAGGAATGGGCGAGAGGTGTGCGCGGGTGTCGGATGACAAAAGAAACGAAGAGCAAAAAAAGATGATCGTAAAGAAGCTGTCGATTAGCAAGTAAGGTAAGTGTGGAAGTACTTGTGGTATAGCAAGATCGCAGTCGAAGTCGCAGTCGAGATCCAAGTTGAGGATGCGATGTGATGATGAAGAGGGAAAGAAGAGAACAGAGAGAGGAGGGGAAGGCCCTTATTTATAATTCTCCAGAGCGAGGAGTGATCGCTAGCGCTGCGCTCGTTATTCTGCTCTCTTATTGTTGTTGACAGTCGTTACTGGTCGTTGACAGCTGGCGGGCAGCTGGCAAACGAAACTTATGATAATCTAAAGTCCAAGTCGCGGTCCGGCGCGCGACTGACAAGAGCACTAGATCAGGCTGAAGTTTGGGGGACTGAGCTCCAACCGTGGCGCTGTGGCTCAAGCGGGGCATCGGTAAAGCTCCAACGAGGCTGGCGTGGCTGGGAAAACTTCCTTGACTTGGGTTGCTAAGGTAGGTCGCAGTCAACACCTTAACTTTGGTTTGCTACAATTGCCATTCTTTCCCAATCGACTTTTCGGCAGCAGATTCGACAAAATGGTATATTTGTCCTATCAACACAATTGTTCAAGAGCGCTTCAAGCTAACAATACCAGGCTCGTAACTCGGAAAAGGCCCAGTCTATGCTGTTTCGCTTTCGCGAAGCCCAAGCAGCAGACCTAGGCATCATCGACGCCGGCCGCACACGCCGTCCCAAGCTCATCACCGAAGTTCAAGCCATCCCCGCGTGCGAAAAATGGCGTGGCCAGGTTCTCAAGGAGATCTCGCGCAAGATGTCACGCATCCAGGATCCCATCCTCAGCGACTACCAGATCCGCGACCTCAACGACGAAATCAACAAGCTCATGCGTGAAAAGCACATGTGGGAAATCCAGATACGCAATTTAGGCGGACCAAACTACATGCGAGGGGGAGGGAAAATCTACGACGAGCAGGGCCGCGAGATACCGGGCGGCGGCAAAGGATACAAGTACTTTGGAAGGGCGCGCGAACTTCCCGGAGTAAAAGAGCTTTTCGAGGCGGCGAGGAACCAGGGTGATGAGAAGCCGCTCGAGGAGAGGCACGATATGAGAAGGAATGTGGACGCGGCTTACTATGGTTATGCGCCGGGTGAGGAGGACGAGGAATTGTTGGCGTATGAGGCCGAGAAGGAAAGGCAAGCGGTGGAGCACATGCTCAAGACGGGATCTAAGGATGTGCCGGATGGGTGGGAGCCTTTGCCTGGGGATAGTGGTGATGGTGATACATGGGACTTGCCAACGTTGGAGGAGGTGCAGGAGGAGTTGATCGATCGGCGGAGGAGAAAGTTGCTGGAGCAGCTATGATGTGTGTCTTGATACAAAATGCTTTCCTAGGCAAGCATTGGGATACATTGATGGACTTTACGGCACCAGAAGAGTCAGTTGGCATTGGATGATGTTGGTATCACATCCATGGCGTTAAGGACGGTTATCACGTATTTGTAGGCGCATGGGTTTTCTTATGGCGATATCTGTCTGTCGTTAGGGTAGCAAAAGAACTTGGTTGCTAATAACTAGCATAAGAGATCAAATTAGTTGTTCGGTTTGCAGTTGATTGGAGCCCAGACCTGTTCTTGTCCCGGGTATTATTATCTTTTGTATGCCACGAGCTATTAGAACACTTGACAGCTGACACGAAAACAGTAAGCCAGTTTATGCCATTTTAAAGTAGGACGTTATTAGTCTGTTTACTTCTTGTACCCTGATAGAATAGAGGGCGACCCTGAGCATGCTACGACCTAAGCGCAGGTAGGAATCAAGTTCTCTGCCAACCCAGCTCCAATTATAAAATACGAATAATATGATCAATGGCATGACATGTCAAACAGAATCGAGTTTGAGAGCACTGGAGCATACTATTTCGCTTAACCACATCTTGAGACGCCTGAAAAGGTGCCATCCTGTTTCCACCGCCGTCTCAACGGTCATACCGGAGCAATAGTATAGCTTTCCCAAGAGAACAAACAAAAAACCCTCCACTTTAGCTACGGAAAGTTGAAGTGCCGGGGAAATAACGCGGACGGAGAAACTGCATGTGATGCATTTGCATTGCATGATGATGAACTTGGTTAACTGGAGTGGTTTAAACCCGCCAACATTACCTGTTTCGTTTCAATGGCGGATCCTGTCTGTCTTGTTATCCAATGTCAAGGTTCTTCTGTCTGATAAAAAGCCCCCCAATGCCCATTGAACTGCCAAGCGAAATAATAAATGTCAGAAATAAAGGACTTTTTGGAAAGACTGCGTGACGATCGTTATTGGGTTTGGCCCCTCCCTCTCTTGGGGATTATGAATAATGCTGGTAAGTGAATCCTTGTTCTCCTCTTCTTCTTTTCTTTTTTACGAGGGGGGACCCCTGAGATGACGGTAAGATGGAGGAACGTGGGAACGACGCCACTCAGGTGGGAGTTTGAGATGATGATGATGTCTGAGTGCTTAAATTCTTTTTAATATGCACAGTTGGGTCTGTTTAAATGAGGGTTCTAAATATAATGAATACGTCAACGTGGTTATCTAGTCTTAACAGATTGGCGCGAATCAACATCTCGATCTCTATTGGAACCGAATTCATGGTTGATTGATCCATAATTCCCATCACGGTACATGACTGCAGGCAGGTTAGTTAGTACTGAATTGGCGCGCGACTAAGGAGAATGCGACGCTGTTTCATTAGCGATCGACATTGGCCGTCTTGGTCTTGTCTCGCCTTGCCGTGTCTTGTCTTGTCTTGTTTCTCCTTGTCGTTGCCGTTCCTTTTCTTGTCTCGGGTATCTTTCCTAACTGCATCATCATCATCATATCGTATTTTCTCCTCTCGACCGTCTTTTACACTACATACACACACTCCTTTGTTTGAGCAGAGGCAGGCAAATACCACTCCGTACTCATACTTACTCTGACGCGCAGTCTCAGAATTTCCACTCCTTTCAGCCTCGTCTCACCCTATTAAGCGACGATCAATTGAGTTTCTCACCTTTGTTGATCCAGTCAAAGCTGTCTGTGGCAGTGTCCGTTCTTTTTTACAAGAGTGCTACTACTACTACTACTTCTTCTTCTCCTCTTTTTTTCATCTCAAGACTAGAGTCATTCATACAGTAGTCAAAGTCTCGTCTATTCTTGGCTTTTCCCCTATTTTCAAGGCGAAACCCATTAAAAAAACTAAGAAGGAAAAAATTCACCCCGCGCGACAAAAGATTGGACAGGACAGCCCCAATTCAACCAAGGTAAAATCGAGCCCCTGAGCTTGTACCTGCAGGCAGCTCCATTCATTCGTTCCTTTTTAGCTCTTAAGCTTGCAGCGAACTAAATAAAACACCACGACTATTACGGCCCCCTTTTACGAATTGGTTCTTTTCTAGGAGAGAAAAGGAAAGAGATCAAGTTGTGATGAACTTCACTTGAATTTTCCATACCTTCTTTTTTATTTCGATTCTCACTATTTTGTGATCTTTGAGACGGCTCAAAGACCCAAATTCGTTCCCGTCTAAAATTGGATACTGATTACTTCTGATTTAAATTAACCCACTTGTTCCCTTTCCGCCTGTGCGCTGCCCCTACATTACTTGGACTTTACTTGCTTTGTTTTACCTTCCCTTGGCTTCCCTTTAACGCCCCCCCGTTGAGCGGGACCCCTAGTACTACTTACTTTACGGTAAGTGCACTCCCAGTCCGGTCCTTTTGGGCAACGGTCGGTCGGTCTTCTAGAAATATGCACAGAAAGACAACCTTACCTAGACCATCCGTGATCTAAGGCCCTGCCCTGACATTTGTGACTTTGCATCATTTTCATCTTCTTCCTCTAATGACCACTCGCTCATGATACATTCTGCAGGTCATCGTTTTATTTTGGTTTCGTTCTTACCGTCTTCGAGATGGTTTCCTTCTTTGGTCTCAGGCTTGGAGGCGATAGGAAAAAGTCACAGTAAGTAATCTCTCTTCAGTCAGACGAGACAGCCTTGCTTACAATTAACCCCAGGGACAAGAAGCTAGGGGTCAAACAAATACAACACTTACATCGCAATGACACATACAATGACGCTGGAGCTGGATATGAAACCATTACCACAATCACCGCGAGAGAGATCAAAAGACAGAGCAACTTCTCCCGTCCGAACTTCGCTCGCCCTGGCACTTCACATTCTCAACTCGAGCCTCCCACGCGTGTACCTTACATGAACAGCGCAGGAGGCGCTTCTTCTATGGTCGATCTGAGTGCGCCGCGAGCACCAGGAATGGGAAACCCGCGATTTCACGCCTCCGACATACAGCTCAACACACGCTCTGGCAATGGCAGCTCGACAAGCCTTGTTGCCCCCAGCCCTGTGAACCCGGACGGCAACAGACCCAGTACGCCTACACGTCCTGGAACTGCTGTATCGACAAAAGAGACTCCGAACCCGTTCAACATTCACTTTGGAAAGGATTCGGTTAGCAGCATACCGCCAACACCCCAGGACGATCTCGGAAGTCACCCCGACCAATTCGAATTTAATCTCGGAACCGAAATCAAGGAAGTCAGGACCAAAAGCCCGATTCCCACAGCTAATAATGGATACCCATCCCCTCCGCCTTCCATCGTCAACGCTGAGCGACCCTTTTCTCCCGACAATCGACCTTCGAGCAGTCGCCAGAACATGCCCGCCGCACCTAGTCTTCATAAGCTCAACACTGCCGGCCCCATGTCTCTCCCCAGCCCAGCTGTCTCAGTCGCGCGTAGCGAAGATGTCTGGGAGTCTCCCGTGATACGCAATGTCGCAGCTAAGCGTGATACATTCACATTTCACATGCCTAGAGGACAAAGCTCCACGATGGAGACGGACCCTCGCGATAGTCCTATGCCCATGACTGAGGGCCTTGCAGGAAACTTTGCCGGTTTCGACTTTGGTGAGACTGTCAGGAAGGGCAGCATTGGAGGAAAGAGCATCGACACATCGAGCGAAGGCAGAGTGAGCCCCATAGACACAAATGTGAAACCTAGACCACTGGGAACTACTAGGACAGCCAGTCCTCTGGGAACAACAAGAACGGCCAGCCCTTTGCGGACTATGCAGTCAAGTCCTAGTCTGAGCATGCTTGACACAGCTTTGACCCGAACTCGAACGGCGAGTGATGCAATGTCCCCTCTGTCTTTGGTGTCTTCGCTGGCATCAGCGGCAGCAGCAGAGGATACTCCTCGCATTCAGACACCCCAGCCTTCTCAGCAACCCAAGCCAGCTCACCAGGCTCCCAAGATTCTTCAGCCTGGTCAGCTATCGGAACCTCTTCAAGCTATTCGACCTGTCTCGCCGTCGCGCTCTCCTCAGCCCTCGCCGCTCTCGCAACCTCCTCAACAAAGCTCACCTGGACCGTCTCCCATTCTTTCTTCTTTCCCAGGTCGGGAAAACTCGCCACTACTTGATGCCGAATTTCCTAAATCTCCTCCTCGGGGGAACCAGCAGTCGTTCCAGCCATCGCCCCAGTACCCTCCCAAGCAGTACAAGGCATACCAGCCCCCGAACTCTTCTCCGCCTACGAAACCTCTACCTTCGCCATATCGGTCACCTACCGCTCCTCTCCCACCTGTGCCACCACCTCGATTGAACCCTGGTAACAGTAGAGGTAACAGCAGGAGTAACACCCCCGACATTGCCTCAAGGAGCGCAACCCCCGACACAACCCTGAGGAGTAAAACACCAGACACAACTGTGAACGCCGACTCGGGCTTCATGACTCGACCCCTTGAGCCTCCTCCACGCGGCTTCCGTCCACGAACCGACTCGGAGCCAAAGCTTGGTCGACCTCTTCGAGTCCCGGCTCCTCTTACTGATCGCTCGGCAACCATTCCTCTTATTGGAAATGGACCACGCAGTGCTGTTGGTACGGGCTTCGATGATAGTGGTTTCGTTCGCGCTGAGCGCATTCCTGAGCCACCAAAGACGGCAAGCCCTTTCCTCCAACAAGCCTCTGAGCCTTCGCGAGCAGCGAGTCCCTTCCGAGCATATAGCCCTCACCCATCACGAACAGTCAGCCCTTTCCAACAAAGCCCTCAGCCGGCACGAACGGCCAGCCCGTTCTTACAGTCGAGTCCTCAACCACCCAGGGCGGCCAGCCCATTCCTTCAACAGAGCCCCATGGAAGGAGACTTTCCCATCCACAAGGGCCTACCACGGGGCCGCAGACCTCAACAACCTGAGCCTCAAAGCCCTGACGGAGGCTTTGGCCTAGAACCTAGGAAGCAGCGTCGCCAGCCTCCTGTGTATCCCCCACCCAGGAGCGAATCACCATTGCCTTTAAAGGAATCTTTTGAATCTTTCGAACAACCCAGTACTCCCAATTGGAATGACTTTGACCGTGCCGAAGCACACAAGTCAGCTATTCCTGCTGCTCTGTCGCCTTTCCGTACTCAGTTCGCTCGTTCTCCTACACAGGCTACCGACGATTCCTTGAGCCCACGTCTCGCTCAATACGCTTCCTCGCCCGTCTCTGATACACCACCAAGTCTGCCCTCACCTTCATTTCCTTCATTGCAGAAGTCAATCTCAAGCTCGAGTGAGAATCTCGCGCGAACCTTTGACTTTGATGGACAATACGATCGGCCTGAGCCCAACCAGGCCAGACCACTGATCTCACCCGTCATGGTGGACTTTGTGCAACCCAGGGATAGGGATCGCAGCCGGACTCGCGTTGAGGCAAAGAGGGCCCCCCCTCGACCATCTCCCATTACCGTCCCCTCAGACATGGCCTCGGGACCGCACTCTACAGAGTCTGCGAGAGCCAGAACTCCGAACCCTGTAGTTGATGCCAACAACCCGGGATTTATCTAATCGGACCATTTATTTCTTGGAACCATTATATCGGAGCGTCGGTTTTAAAAAGAAGCTAGATGCTTCATGACTTTTCTTGCATACTGTCAATCGCTTACTGCACCATTTCTTTGACTATATACTCTACCTTTGCATATGGCGTCTTTCGCTTATAGATTATCACATACCCCCGTCCCTCGCTGTCGTTTTTTTCTTCTCTTCTTTGTGTATATAGTCATCATAATCATCGGGACATGATTAGTGGTTAATGTCTAAGGAATAGATATCCAGAGCCTTGAGCCTGGCTTCACATGACTATCTTCAGTGGACTCCAAAGTGATGCAACGTGAATTGAACTGTATTATGCGACTGATTATAAACATCAAGACCCGACGCCAATTTTACAGCACTTTTTGAATACCTTTCTACTAGCCAAGGAACATGCGCAGATTGTTGCCGATGTACTTGAGATCCAACAAGAATGTATCATGGCCAAACATGCTCATCTCCTCGCTCAACTCAACATGCGTTACATTGCGGTTACCAGCCAAGCGAACAGCCTCAGCCACCTCACGCTGCTGCCACGCAGGGAAAAGAATATCACTTGCGACACCCATCACCAACGTGGGAGTGTCACGCAGCGGCGTGAGTCCATCAATCAGATCCTCAGGTGGTCGCGAGCCAGGCACAACGTTGGGGTCTGAGGGGTCGGGGTGAGACCCGGGTTGCTCTTCGTAGGGTTTGTTGGGAAGGGTGAGACTGCAGGCCGTGTCGGAAGACAGCGGAGAGGCTTCACCTGAAGCAAGTTGCTTCTCACGGTCTTGACGACGGGCATACGTTGCGCGCTGGTGCTCTATACCGAGATCGAACAGATCCATAGCTTTGCTGACGTAAAGAAGACTGTTGGGGTCGTAGTTGAGACACCACTTCTCGCCAGCATGATCGAGGTATGTTTCGATGAGAAAGTCGGGACATAGAGCGGGTGGTTTACTTGAGTCGGCACGACGGCGGCCAAAGCGCTGCTCCCACTCTGGTCCGGATCGGTATGTCACTGTTGCGATTTCGCGGGCGAGCTTCATGCCTGCGTGAGGAGGCACTTTGCCATAGTAGAAACCGCGGTTCCAGTTGGGATCCATCATGAGAACTTGGCGTTGGGTATGGCGCATGGCGATACTGTAGGGATGGGAGCGCGCGCAACCGCTAATTGATACGATGCGACCAACGCGCGATGGGGATTGAACCCCTGCGGCGAGGGATTGCATGCCACCCATTGAGGAACCGACGGAGGCGTAAAGCTTGTCGATGCCGAGATGGTCGAGAAGACGGAACTGAGCGCGGACCATGTCATCCATGGTCAAGATGGGAAATCGAGTTGCGTAGCGCTCGCCGTTACCTGGGTCGACGCTGCTGGGTCCTGTTGAGCCATTGCAACCGCCGATGACATTCGTACAGATGATGTGGTATTTGTTCGTATCTAGAGGACCACCAGGACCGATGAACTTTTCCCACCAACCTGGCTTGGGGTTTGTTTCTGTAGAGTGCGCATGGGACGAGGCGGATAGGCCGGTATGTAGGAGGATAGCATTGGACTTGTCGGCGTTGAGCTCACCCCACGTCTCGTAAGCGATGTTGAACTCGGGCAGGATACCACCCCAGTCGAGCAGGAAGGGTTCCTTGTGGTGGTAGTTGAGCGTTGCGCCGGACGTATACGAGGGCTCGGTATCGTCGTCTGTGAGCTTTGCAGAGCGTGACTCTAGAGCGTCGAGGCAGGGGAAGGACATGGCTGGGTTCGAAGCTACGCCCGACTTCCGGATCGCAGAGCAGTGAAGCTTGCGGGCGAGACATGGTGCTGCTGCTGCTGGGCGTACAGCAAGGCCATTGGGTTTAAAGGCAGATCTTAGTTGTCGAGTCGACGCAGCTAGAGACCGTGAAGATCTCATCATGGTGGTAAATGAGTATGTAGGAGGAGAATTGTCTTTTGGAAGAGGAGCTGCATTTCATCGAGTGTTTGTAATCGAACGTGTAATCGGACGTTTTTTAGTTGATGGGGACCCTCCGATGCGCGGGGGACGGACGGGGAACGGGGTGATACGCCGTTAGTCAGGGATGATGCCATTGCACGTGCGATAAGATAAGAAAATGTGGGAGGGAGGGGAGCTTGTAGAGATAAGATAGCACGTGGTACATTGACGTCAAGCGAGCCATGGTGGAAGGTGGAAGGTGGCTATGAAGGGGTTGTTGAGCTGTTGCCTTTTGTGAATCAAGCTTAAACGCGTCACCTTTTCTGTGAATAAATTGCTATTTGAATTTATACCAACTTCTAATTATCGTTATTATTTTCTACGCTGCATAACCTAGAATTTACATGCTGGAATATATTCTCGGCTTCATCGTCGCCTATATCATCATGGCTCAAAGCATTCCCCAGAATGTAATCCACGGATTACAAAGTATGCTCCCAAATCTCGGCATCTCAGACGACCAAGATGGAAAGAAACCCGACTCCTCAAACGGAGAAACAACTCCCCTTGACGTGGTCATCGCCCGCATCATGCTCACAAAGGGCAAGAAGCTTCCCCCAGACGTGGTCGATATCATCCTCGACTTTGCCGAGTACTGGGCTCACTCAAGCAACGAAGTTGACTTTAATCTCCAGCACCAAAGTCCCCTCACAATTCACGGACAGAGCCCTTCGGAGAATAAATTTCTTGTAAGCCTCTGCCTTTACTAGGCAGATCTATCTGGGGGTCCAGACTAACACCGCAAATAGCTTCGGTCCTACCCAGTGGGTCTGACTGGTCTTCAAGGTAGACAGGCGCTGGCGGAGATTCTGGCGTACGACATGACCGAGGCCAAGCCTCAAAAGCTGGAGAAGGAGCATGAAAAGTCTTATTTCGTCGGATTGGCAAATTATCCTACGCCAAAGCTACAGTATCCAGTGAGAAAGGTGGTTTTTTCAATTCGCAGTAGAGACCAAGGATGGGGTGGTGAGCAAGTGAACCACCATACATACAACGGATCTTGGACCTGGTTTGAGGCTGGACTGGAGAAGTTTGATGCTGAGCAGATCTGTAAGATAAGAAGTATCCTATCTGCTGTCCTGTGCTAATATTTCTAGGCGATCCATCGTGCACATACGACGTCCGGTACAAGTCAAATACTTCCGAAGCCGTGCCCCTCCCGGTCTGCGCTCTCCGTCCTCTTTATCCAGAAACCACTCTTTCCGCCGGTGAAAAACTGTGTTACTCACATCCCCTACAACCACAAGATAAATGGGTCATCAAGCACAACAAGACAGCTGACCGTGCGTGGCAGAACCATGTGGTGACGTGGACATGGCAAGACAACATCAAGGCTGAATCTGAAGCTGCTGAGAAGATGAGGCAAGAGGAAGGCAGAGGTCGAGATACAGGCGATGGATCGTTTGTGAGGGACTTGAAGATGGGAGATGTCATTACTGTGTGGGCAAAGGCGAGATTCGCAGGATGGACGAATCGTATTGAGAAGGTCAAGATTGATGTTTACTGGGCTGTTTGAGAGGATTGTATTGAGGAAGGCCATAAGGGACGAGAAAACACCATTGCTTCTGACGGAAAACGAGATATGATGTGTTTTCCTTTACGGACGAATGGCCTTGGGCGTCTGGTTGTTCATTAGCTCACTAATTAGACTTGCTTCCTTAATGAGTGAAAGACAATGAAAAAGAAAACGAACCATTTCGTTGAGTGTCGACAAGTACATAAATGTGCAGCGGGATTCCTCTGATATTACAACCTCTTCTCCGTGTTAGTGATTGCCGGGTAAGTACATGAGAGAGGCCTTTACGTCATGTAATTCGAAATCACTCTTACAGACATAATGACAACCTTAAACTCTCAACTCAAAATCCCCTCAACGATAAAAGTAAAGAAATGCGACTCATTACAGAAGTTTGTAAAAACCCACGACTTTTACTCACAGCAACTTGTTTTATCCACCAAAGGCCATCTCTACCTCTCCAATTCGCGCGCAACATGACAACCGCACTCAAAAGCCAAAACATCCCTCTCAACCTCCCCGATGGTCTCTCACAAGATCAATTGGACTCATTTAGACCCTTCAATGTACTGATCACCTCACTCATAAATAACTTATAATACTAACCTACGCTATCAGAACTGGGTCGAGACTCTGACAAACTCCCTCCGTCTCCAATCGGACTCATCTCACCCTTTCCACAAAGACCCCTACGCTCTACGCTCCGTCACGATCCAGTCCTTTGACCTCTTTGGCGGCAAACGTCTCGGCTTCGTCAAACTCACTGCTACCGTGTCCAACGAAGCAGGCGAGACGCTGCCCGCTGCAGCACTCCTCCGGGGTCCCAGCGTGGCGATGCTCTTCATGCTCATCCCCGACGACGTGACCCCCGAATCTGAAGAGCGCTACGTAGTTCTAACAGTGCAGCCGCGCGTTCCGGCGGGAAGTCTCAGCTTCGTCGAGCTTCCAGCCGGCATGGTTGACGACGCGGGGAGCTTCAAGGGTGCTGCAGCGCAGGAGATACAAGAGGAGCTCGGCGTGACGATTCACGAGGATGAGCTCACTAATCTAAGCGAGCTAGCTGCTGCACCAGACGACGATAAAGAAGGACTTGCGCAGGCAATGTTTCCCAGCGCTGGAGGCTGTGATGAGCACGTCACCATCTTTAGCTACGAGAAGAGGCTGCCGAGGGACAAGATTCGTGAGTGGAGTGGGAGGCTTACCGGGTTGAGGGAGCACGGGGAGAAGATTACGCTCAAGGTTGTGCCGATGGGGGAGGCGTGGAGGGAGGGGGCGAGGGATGCAAAGTGTTTGGCTGCGTTGGCGCTTTGGAGGGGGTTGAAGGATGAGAAGAAGCTGTCTTCGAGTCTGTAATAGATCTGACTTTCGTTGATGGACCAGGTTAGAGAGGTGAATTTGATGATTGATCATAGTAATACAAGTAGTAACAGTGAATAGATGTCAAAACAGAAATCTTGCAAATGCCAAGTTGTTTCATCGTACAGTATATACAAAGACTCCAAGAAATCGGGTATCTAGATAACTCGTATCCGCTCAGCGGTGCCGTACACGCCATCCATCTGAGCCAACATGCGTCCTTCCGAATAATACACTGAATCAATCACCTTTTTCTGTGACGTCGACTCCATCTGCCATCCTTATATAATGCCCGACTCATACCCTCATATGTCCCAAAGTTATTCAGCAGTCCTGTCCATCTCCCGCCTAGAATGCATCTGTCAAATTCACACAATCTCCCTTGTATTAGCGTGCACCAGTGACAGATACGATGCCCTTGACGCCGTTTAATGATCCCGTAACTCCGATATATGCGACTCTCTTCTCGACTCTCTCCCTATTGTCTGTATTATATGTGCTTGCCGTTACCCAGTGCCTTTCGAGCGGTAACGAATGTTCTAAGTCATATTAGTCAAGGAACTAAGATCCCACCGGCTGATGAGAATTTCTTACACTTTGGCTAAACTGCGCAGCGTGGGATCTTGCATCTCGCCTTTGACACGATCGAGTAAAGCCCTGGTAGATTTCTCTTCCCATCCTCCCATACCGAATAATCTCAACGTCCAATTTTCTATACCTGGGGGTTTTCCAATTAGTACTGGCTCTTCTCCCTTCACGTTTGAGAAGACCTACCACACTCGACCATTTCCGCCAAAGCTTTGCGCTTCTGCTGGGTGACCGGGTCACTTCCCCAGTTCTGTATCGGCAGCCAGTCCACGCGTTCCCGGATCATTTCTGCGCCTAGACTGGACAAGCTCCCGGGGACTCTTGGTATGGGATCGCAGTCGATACCGAGCTTGATGCACATTTCTACAAATATTCTCTCGTACTCTATACACGCTGCGCCGATCTCAGGCTTGCCCTCGGTATTGGGCAGGTCGGCTTGCTCGGGGTCGACGTCGAAAAAGTGCGGTCGGATTTCTGTAATCTCTAACTGACCTCCCGGCTTGAGGTGTTCGTATGCTTCCGCGAGGAGAGAGTCCCAATCGCGAACGCCGCCGCCGGCAAGACTGCGCATGTGGATAAAGTCGTATGTGCGTGTGGGCCAGGGATCTGTAGCGTCGGCGATCTCGAACGTCACGTTGGGCGGGACGTCCTCAGGGAGCAGGGCGCTGCTCAAGTCGATGCTGAGAATGTTGACTTGGGGATACCGCCTGGCCATATCACAAGCCCATATGCCACTTCCAGCGCCGACGTCTAGTATCTCGAAAGGTTCTTCGGAGGTGTATTGATCGAGGGGCAGCTTGGCGTCGACGAGGCCGCCGTCGAGACACAATTGGTAAAGCTCGTGCTGAACGGTCAAGCGATGAGCTTCGGAAGCGTCGTTTGGGGTGAGGATATGGCCGGAGCCATGATATGTGTGGCCGTACTCGTGAATCAGGGGAAGCGCGTCTTCGGATATCGTAGAGTAATTGGAGCTTGTGTCGCTCAAGTCCGAGTCGTCTTCCTCGTCTTCGGCAGGACTGACATCGTCTACGGGGAGTCGATCGATCCCGTGCCACTTGCTTGTGTCGCTATGTTTCGCCATGTCGTCGCTAGTAGTCAGGTTCGCAGATGATGCGGTTATAGGAGAGTGGCCACCGTTGTAGCGGGCCATTTGTTTCGAGTATCTCGCTTGTTGTTGGGCTGGGAGGAGGATCGACAAGGGGGGAGGATGGCTATGGATATTAAATGCTGCAGCGAACAAGTGAAGTTCGTGGCAGTGGGTGTGTGTGTGTGCCTCTCGAAGAAGC
Organism: Fusarium aywerte; assembly: GCA_013186375.1. NCBI lineage: Eukaryota > Fungi > Ascomycota > Sordariomycetes > Hypocreales > Nectriaceae > Fusarium > Fusarium aywerte. Next base: position 144,002 of record JABCQV010000067.1, read on the forward strand.
TGTAGGTATATATGTATGTATGCGTATACCATGTATATACTTGAAGAAGTAAAACAGTCGTTTGATGTTATTAATATCGAATAGAGTAAAGAGAGTTTATTCGGAATGAGTAAGGAGGAATAGATGAGGGGTGGCGATTAGTTGTTGACGACGACGAACATCCATGGCCAAAGAACCAGAGAGAGAGAGAGAGAAAAAAGAGAATGAGTAAAAGGGAAAGAAAAGAGAGAATTAAAAAAGGAGAAGAAGAAGAAGAAGAAGAAAGGAGGGGATAATGGGGAAGAGGAGGAGACAAGAGAAAAGAAGAGACAAGACGATGAGACGACGGGGAATTAATTACAGAATTGGATAGGACACCACGACAGGACAGGACAGGAAAGGATAGGATGGCATGTCAAGTTACAGTAACAGCCAGTGGAGGGGAGGTGTGGAGGAAGTTTTCAGCTAAGATAAAAAAAAAAAAAAAAAAATCCTGGACCCTAGACTGACTACCTACCTACCCTTTTCCTTTTCCCTTATTAGCGTATCCATAGCTGTTGGTGATGATGATGAATTCGTTACTACAAATTGGTCAGCATCATGGCAATACAACAAAGCAACTTTATCATAATTAAAAATACCAACGGGATTTAAGAACACGTCAAGGATAGAACTAATCAGCTTCCAAATACCCCTTCCAGCCATCGCCTTCGCCGTTCTCCGCAAACAAGCCAAGCCTCTCACATAAACAAAGTTTCCACGTTCCTGTCTACCTTAGTACCTAGCCAGCTAGCTAAGCTAAAAAAAAACAAGCGTGCTTTTTTACCTTTTCATCTCATCTGGTCTTTGACATCCGGGAACTATTTACCAAGCTAGCTAGATTAATTAGTTTAATAAATCTGCCAATTGAAACTCCCTTTTCACCTATCACTGCAGAATTGATCCATTTAGCTACTAAGCTAGCTAGCCATTCTATTTCTTCAACAGCGTGAATAAAAAATAAATAAATAAATAAA
>JABCQV010000068.1:0-61157 GCA_013186375.1 Fusarium aywerte
ACTCGGCCTTATGCCCCGGGAGCTAGGAACTGGGGTTTTCTGGGCAGTGGATCTGGGGTGGAAACGGATCTTTAGAGGGGGTCCATCTCTTTTAGTTTCTTTTCCTTCTTTTTTTTTTTTTTTCTGTCTTATTTTCTCTCACGTTGGAAAAAGTCGGTATTACAAAATTGTGGACATGAAGAAAAATAGACCCTGAAAAGAAAGACCGAGAAAGAAAGAAAAAGAGGCTATTGAAGTAAAAGATGCACGCGCGTAGGGCTTAATCCGATCCAATCTCGTGCATTTGTTTCTCGCGGGATTTCGGCCATGTTGCTCCGATTTTACGGATACTCAATTACTATACGCAAAACGAAAAATTATCTCTCTTCTCATCTTCACCGCTCGTCTTGCATCGTCTCGAATTTCTTGGGTAGTTTAGTACTTACCTTTATCCGTCGGCATTTACGGTATTAATGTTGTGGAGATTGTATATTATTCGTACAAGCGTCCGCCACTCATTAGACCCTGAAGAGCGTAACAACAAACTTCCCCAGTGATGTACAGGATTGTCAGGAATACAAAATGGTCATGTTATGACCAAAAAATAATATAGTACCATGACCCCGTATATTATTCAATGGGGCACTTTGATGCTAAGGAGTGATCGACAATATTACCCTCATGCATCTTGCAGATTGACTCAAAAGGATGCATGTTATTTGACTATCCTACAGAGTATGTCTATTCAAGGTGACCGAATAAGAATCTAGATCAGGAACAAACAACCTGATTCCTACAGAGTATGTACATACAGTATCGATTAGGTTTACAAAGAGCACAATCTCGACATCTGGCCGGTCCGTCATCCCTATCTTTATCCACAAACCACCAAAAACACTCTCTCATGACCATGTCCTTCTTTATTAGCGAGCCTCACTTTAACCAAAAGATAATCGAGGGTCCTTTATTATCCTGGCAACAAAAAGAAACACCCCCCGTCTTGAAACTAGTTCGCCTGCGGGTTCTTTCGGAATTCCTCTTCCAAGCATCCAGCCGCTTTTCTTCCTCCAGTGGGGAAAATCCCGAACTATCTCCCCTTGTTACTCACTCTCTCACTCACTCACTCACTCACTCAGCAAAAAAGCAAATAAAAAGAAAGGTCACGACATGGAGATTAGAGAATCTGCCCATGATCGTCCGTCCTTTCGGACACTGGTCACCGATTGCCCGCCCTACTGTACCGCTCTCTGCCTTGTTTGTCGGGCCTCTGATCCGTCAAATGTCTTGCTTTTTTTGCATAATTATTCGCCACCCCCAGGAACCGAAACGTCAGCCCAGAATCGGGGGACGTTGGAGATGAAGTGGGTTCTGAATTTTGAATTCCACAATCCCTGGATAGGGAGCTGCTTCTTTTGCGGAGCCGTGGTTGAACCGCTTACGGTCTACGTACGTTATACCTCAAAGAGGTGTAGACTGCCTAGGTAGTCTCAGCGCTTCGAAAAGCCTACTTGGATCCACGAGAGGATATTCCAACCGAGACGTTTTCATTTTAAAGTAAGGACGTATAATGGATGCCGAGTCATGAGTCGTGTAGTTATGTCCATCTTTTGCTTGGCCATAGCCAAGGAATGACCCTCATGATATAGTCGAATCTAAGCTTCACTAACGATACACTAACTCAATTGAAGATGGTACAATGATAGGCTTTCTACCCGACGGCAAAAGCTCAATCCAAAAAGAATGACCATTCCATCACCAGTAATGTAGTACCCCGAACTCCCGGCCTTGATGATGCCGCTCCCGAAAAATTAAGATACGTACCCCCGATCCGGGGTTTTGCCCTCCGCGCCGATCCGTTCTCCGGCCTTGGCTCTTTGAAGCTCTAGCTCCAGCTTCAGCCCGACGACGACGACGACGACCGACAACAAATCCAGCCTCAACAAAGGGATCTCAACCACGACCTCTCCCCCCGTCGCAATGGCGTCCGCCGTCGATCCTCCTCAGTCCAATCGCTGGTTCGCCGTTCCACGACCCATTCGAAATCTCTTCAACCATTTTCCCCTCCACGTTTACGGTCCCGAAGAACTTCCCGTGCGATCCCCCGCTACTGTGCGCCAACGACCTGCGCTGTACGTCTTTGTTGCCGATGAGGATGCTTTGTCAGGGAAGCCGAGCTATAATCCTTCATGTTTGAGATGGCAGGTGGGTATTGTTGTCTTTCAAAGCAATAGATTGGAAATTTTCCTAATGCGATTTCGGTAGACTGTATTGAAGATCGCGGGCATCGAGTTCGACATCGTACCTTCGAATAATCACGCTTCACCTTCTGGCGCATTGCCTTTCTTACTACCATCTTCGTCGCAACCATCAAGACCACTCACTGGCGAAAAGATTCACAAATACGCCCGTGAACATGCCGCTCATGAGTTTCCTGACATCTCATCACCCCGCCTCGAAGCATACCAAGCCCTCCTAACACAAAATATCCGACCAGCTTGGGTAAGTAAACCACGCCCAAGTCGAACGATACCTTCTAACATCATATAGTTGTACGCCCTTTACCTCCTCCCCGCCAACGCCCCTCTCCTTAAGAGTCTCTACCTCCCCTCTTCGATCTTCCTCCGCGCTCCTCTCCACCAGACCTTACACGCCGCCGCGACTGCCGAGATTCTCAAGACGACACGTCGCGCAACTATCTCCTCCTCCCAGCTTTTCTCTGATGCGAAAACTGCGTTGAAAGCTCTTTCCGCTCTGTTAGGAGATGACAAATGGTTCTTTGGTGCTGAGGGACCGGGCCTGTTCGACGCAGATGTGTTCGCATACACGTATCTGATAGATAGTGATGCACTTGCCTGGGAGCACAACTCACTAAGCGAGTGCTTGGAGGGCCTAGAAAACCTAAGGAGGCACAGAGAGCGCCTGTACAAGCGGTGTTGGGGATTAAACAAATCCTAAAAAGGACTAGATATCACCTGCCACGAGACGACTATTTCGTCTTGTGATGTACCACCAGTCTGAATGTAGACTGTATATATCAATGTATCATATGTGTATCATGAGGAGTTCTGGAAAATGGAAATAAAAACGGGTGGGGATGGCTCAGAATCACCTACACAAATCGAGTGCGAGACAATTTGCTTGCTTATTATCAACACTGATCTGATTTATGCGGCAGGCATATCAAAACTCGTGCTTCTTTGCCTGCAAGAGAGGAGTTGACCTGTCCTATTCCCCATTGTTGACCCGCCTCGAGTTCCTTAACTTATCTATAGCAGTATCCCAACGAACCCTTAACCTCCATACGAAATGCTGTTTATTTACAAGTTGGCGGCACCCTAGAACAAGCACAACCTCATATGTGCTTCTGATCAAATAAGTGTGATCAGGAACGGCAAACGTGACACGATAAAAACTCCATGAGATAACAATGTCCTCAGAACGCCGAATAGAACCTAAACCCCAACAATGCAAGCAACTTATGATGTAAAAATAGCAACTGTCTTGATGGCATCTAGTTCTGGTATGGCTGAGGGATGCCTTCCAAAACATCGTTGACCGAAGCAAAGGCTCCTTCACCACCATCTTGACGGAGGTCCTCAAGCAGCACGCTGTTCTGAGCATAAACCAGCTCCAAAGCGGCCCTGGACGATTTACCAAGGGATACTGTTTGCAAATTAGAATATGATAGCCAAAGGCAGGTTGCTGTACTTACGCAAAATGGCTGAGTTGAGTTCCTCTGCCACAGTGACCCGCCCGTTCCTGTCCAAGAGATGGCTCACTTGAGGCTCCTTCAGAGGGTTCTGATATGCCACCAAAGCCCAAATCTCATTCAGTGCTTTGCTGACTTCCACCCTGGGGTCGTTGGCGTATTCCTCTTGCAGCTTCTGGCCATAATCCAGCATGCTGTGTTCAAGCTCAGCAAGCTCGGTCGCGTTTTCGCCTCCATCGGTTTCCCATGAAGCATTCTCGCTTCCGTTAAGGTCGAGATCCATGGCCTGGTTATTAACGTGCTTATTTCCCTTTGACTCGTTTCGCATGCTGAGCTGCGCCGCCTTTCGTACCAGCTCAATGAACTTGCGACACCGTAATCTAAAGTAGACATGCTCATTCTCTTGTAGCACATGAGGGTAGTATGCATTGGTGTATTTAAGCGCCCTGTCGATATCTCCCTCAAGTATGGCTCTCCTTATACCTGTATGGTTGTTAGCAAGCCTTCGTAAGAAAGAGGAGTTAACTTACGTTGGCGGTTATTAGCATCTTCATCATCCCGAACGCCAACACGTCTGACCTCAGTGCCTGAATCAAGATTCAAAGCTTCTTTTTGAATCGCCATATCTTCAGCAAAAGCTCGAGCCGTCTCGACGTAGCCATCATGCTGAAGGAACTGGAGAACCAACGTCTGAATAAGGTCAGTCTCGGACCAGCCTGGAAGAAGCCTCGATCCGTCTGTAGTTTGGATGGCTTTATGCACTTTATCGCGCTCTTCCTAAGACGGCATTAGCTATATGTCGTGTTGCGAGATGCGTTACACAGGCCTACCCTCATCATGTCGTCGATATTATAAACGAATGGGGTCTGTCCAAAATTGGCTCTGACGAATTCACCAGATTTCTTGAGGCTGATCATTGGATAAAGCTTGCCTCTAGTAACATCATTAAAGGCCGTGCCTAAGATCTGGTCAATTCGGGTTGGGAGGGATCAAGATGGTTAAAACATACCTATCTTCACTCCATTCTTGGTAAAGAAAGTGTGATTTTCTTTGAAGTTGACACCACATCCCACCACATCGTTTACGTTGTAACTGGGGCCAAAATTCCTGCCTATGTTCTGTCCCGTGAAACATCGACCATCATCGCCATGATAACCCCAGGACTCGGGTTCCCAGCCAACTGGTCGTGTTAACCCAGCTGTCTTTGTGCTGAATCCAATACTAATGGTGGCACTATTTCGTTTGTCAGTAAGGAGTGCACTTCACACGACAATTCCTACATGGCATCACCACTTACTCATCACGCTTCGCTGATAAGATCTGCACCTCAAAATAGTAGATGCCGCATTGAGGGGGCATATAATGATCAGCACGGACTGCACAAGCCTCGTAATCCCTATCGTGTTGGTTCTTAGGCCCGATGTGTTTAACACCGAGGCCATCACTTTGGATCTCGATGCCTGCCATTTGATCTTCCTTGTTCCATCTCGTTGGTAGAGGTGCGAGATCGTCGTCTTCTTCAAAGGCCGGAGGGCGTTCTATCACAGTATGCGACATGCCTCGGTGCGAGCCAGGAGGCAAAGGATGCTGGTTAAATGATGTAGTTGACCCATGTGAGAAGCCATTGGTAGAGGTACGTGTTGTATCGCGAGTCTGAACCTTGGCTTTGTGAGCTTCTTGAAGCTTCTGAACATATGTTGAATTCTCAAGGTATGATGGGATAAAGAAGTCGTTATCTTCGTTCTTAAAGCTATTGTCTGCTGCTGCTGCTGCTGCCGCCTCCGAAGCCGCGAGCATACTGAAAGCCCGCGAGAAGGATGGAAGACCAGTCCTCGTGGTGCTCACACCACTCTCGATCCCAGAAGCCTCCATATTGATAGTATTCGTCGGTTCGGAGCCGGGGATGTTGAGTTCGCCGGAAGCGTTGAATATCGAAGTACGAGCGGGATGCGTATAAAAGTTGGGGATATTGGTAATGGATGGGTTGTTCGGAGGAGAGAAGCGAGCGCTGCGAGTGGATGGTGAAGGCGCGACGGATGGCGATGCTGATTCGGGAATAGCAGAGCTGGAAGCTTGGTATAGGGGACTTGCCATGTCCACGAAAGCAGGAGCAAAGGCAAGTGTAATGGTCACCCAATCAACCAGCCAACAGAAGAGGGCAAAGGTGAATTAACTGTCAGGCCAGGTCCCAGGGTAGGTAGGTTTGTTTGTAGTGGGGTGTAGCGTTGTAGTTGGAATAGTTATAGCAGGTACGTAGGCGCCACGGAGGTAAACGGGAGCACGAGCTTCGGATAAGTCGAGAGCTAACCAGCGAGAGGCAGGGTTGGTGAGGCTAAGCAGAGGTAAGAGAGGAAATCGAGAGAACAAGAACAAAAGAAGAAACCGGGGTGATGCCAATCTATGTAATAGTGGCTTGTGGCCAGTAAGTACAGTAACAGCAGTGAGTGGTAGTTGGAGGAGAAGACGAATGGTGGATGGCGGAGAGCAGTGGACGAGGCGGATAGAGTGGAGGTGGCTTCCGTGAGAAGCGTCACCGTCACCACTCACTCACTGGGACACAACACAACTATGATAGACAAAAACCGATGGAATAAAAGCTCGTAGAGTGTCAATATGGTATTGTTTATCAAATAAATCGAAGCAACGAACGCTGAAAGTCTATTGATAAAGCTAAAAACCGAGTCATGGTTGGATCATTCGTAGGTATAGGTACGTATTACCGCTTCATCATCACAACGCAAACGCAACTTGCGCTATCATTATCGCTATCAATCACGAGGGTCACTTTGCTCCCCCAGCGGGTTTAGTCTTTCAGTACCGTATCCGTACCTGACAAGACCTTCCTGTTAAGCCAGCGCCTAGCCAACAGCAGCGTTGACTTAACAGTGGAGAGGCGCAACCAGCTTCCCCGCTAACCGAACCGGACCCTCTCAAACCTGCATTGCTCCATGATCCGCCATGCAACACGCCCCAACACGACACAGTCCATCAAGCTGAGACGTGATGATAACGCGATACCAAGGTTTTGAGGAGGATTCTCTTTGGGTGCTGGGATACGAATGCAGTAAGACGAATTCGTGGCCGATATAACCTGGACTAACAAGACATAATGCGTCTGGATGAGAAAGAAAACAAAGACTTTCATTCGCTTATACGCCAGGCGATTATTTGCTGACTTATTCCCAAACTTCCAATGAGCATCCCAATCTTTCCAATATTGGTTTTGATTTCAAACCTGTTCGCTATCCCTTTAGCCCCCTCACAGGATCATCCAGCCACCATCCCCTTGTCTAGAAACAAATATTCTTTATGTCCCATAAACTTTTAATAAATAAAGTCAAAAGATTAATAATAAAAAAAGCGCATAACGCAGCGTTACGCACGTTCACCTACCTACCGTCCGTAATGAAGCTCAAAGCTACCAGAAAAGTCACGAGTTTAAACTCAGTTCGCCCGATGACTAAGCTTCGGTGCTCCCTGCAACCACACCACGACATCAAGACATGACCCCGAAGAGAAAGACGAACGCAAATTGTATCCACTGTCTGGCCATTGGGGCATCTTGTCACCCGAAAACTCTTCGCCAGCCGCTGGAGTCCAAGAATTCCCTCAAATTGAGGATGATTTCTCACCACAAGAGGCCAAAATGTCAAGGAAACTAACTTTGGCGCTTTACATGCCATCAATCGCATCTTGATGCTGAGCGACTTTAGGACATGTGCCTACGCGAGGAACAGCCAACCACCATGTATTTAGGTTTCTCAAAAGATGCAAATTGCGTCAGCTACCTTTATATCTGCCGACTGCCTAATTTCGGATGGCGAAACAGGAAAAACTGAAATCATCGATACTACCTACCCAGGCTGTGACAAAAACGACGTGTCAAGCACCATCGGTTCAGCACACGTTTCTCAAATTACGGGCGGACGGATCCATGTCAAAATCACATAACAAAGAGAATTCGCTTCATTTCGGATTAAACAATGCAGTCTTTGTTTGGATAGTCCTCCAAATCTGTCTAGCATTTTCCCGTCTTCCATGTAATTGTACATTGCCTTAAGCACCGCCCAAAGTTCAATACCATATCCTTTTCCACAGCGCCTCCTCCTCGCTGTTCCTTAACGCCAGCGACACCAGCGTCGCATTCTTGATGAAAAATTGTGAACAAGTCTCAATCCATGCCCTCGCTCAAACTGAAAGTATCTCGTCTGACTGACTGACTGACTGACTAACTGACCAAGCGTCAGTGACGTATGAACCTAAAACGCCAGCAAATATCGTAGGATAGTGAAACAAACTCTGGTATCAGAGCAAAACAAGTAAGGAAAGGGATAGTGTGCGACAACCGATTACTATGAGGCAGCTGCGATGGCCAGAGGTGCGGGTGATGAAGCATGGTTACTAGGGGCACTTTGCATCTCAACATCGTTACCGCTGTTGCTGTTGCTGGCACTGTTGACCTCTTGGCCGTTCTCCTTATTCTCCTTGGTGCTACCCTCGGCAGAAGCAGCGGCCGAATCTTCGGTGCTGGACTCGGGAGCCTTCTTCTGAGGAGCTACCCAGCGAGGAATCTCCCATGTGACGCCTGTAAAGCTCTTGAGCTGAAAGCCTCCCTTGGCCCATCGGCGACAAGGCTTGCCAGAGCGATCGAGAGCGCGAAGGCCAGCGTTGATGGCTCCCATATTTGCCTTGGGTCCCAGCTTGTGGCCTCCAGCAGGCTTGGAGCCGGAGTGATCGATCGTGCCGTCCTCCCTAAAAGATAATTAGTACAGGTACAAACATAGAATGCATATCGTAAAAACTTACAGACGAGGCTTCTTCTTGGGGCCAGGCTTTCCTCGAGGTTTAGGGATACCATCTATTGATCCGTTGGCAGCGGCAGCCGATCGCTTGACACCCTTCTTCTTTGGACCTTCGGTAGGCGGCCCCATGGCGGAAGGGGCTGGTGTTCCGTCGGCAGGAGTTGCGTCAGGGACGGGAGTCGCTGCGTTGGAGTCTGAAGCATTGTCGCCATTCGTGACGCTGGCCGCTGGTTGGGAGCCAGAAATGGACGCGGCAGGTGAGTCGGCCTTTTCTTTAATGTCTTTGGCGGGAGATTCCTCTTTGACTAGGTCGTCGGGCGCGATTAGAGCACGCAGTCTGTCGGGGGAGACTTTGCGAGTGACAATCAGAGTGGCTTTGGTGCTTGACTTGCGTCGCGCGTCGGAGGATTTGGCTGGAGGAGCCATGATGGTTGATGATCGAAGTGAGGGGAAGCTGTTGATGATGTTGATGATGATCTAGGGATGGTTTGTTGATGACAAGTAGAGATGTGGAATTGCGTTGGGTTGTAATGGTATAAACAGCGACAGGTGATGGATGATGAGAAGAATGGAAAAGGAGCAGGTTTTGAGGAATAGGCTGGTTACGGGACAGGCGGCAAATAACCAAAGACCCGGTGGTGATCCCGTGGTGGTCAGGGGTGGTGGGCTTTTGGGGCTTGCGTGGAGCGAGTCTTAGTAGTAGTAGTGATGGTGGGAGCTGTTTTTGCGATCTCAGCCAAGTCCGAGTGTAGGTGGTGATGATGGTGATGGGGGTATTGAGAGATGATGTGGTGGTGGTGGTTAAATATAAGAGAGAGAAAGTAATAGATTCAAGGGCAAAAGCCTTGTTGTCTTGGGTCTTGGATTCGTTGTCATTTTGATTTCTGGTGCTGGGGCCGAAGGCGGCGCACAAGGAGTAAAAAAAATCGGTTGGGTTGGTTTCCCGCGTTTCTCTTTACACTCTCACTCTCTCTCGCTCTCACTCTCTCTTTCAGGTGCACGAGCAAAAACTTGGGGATTTCAGGCCCAGGTCCAGCCCGTATGAGATTCTTACTATAATTGGTTTAGTGCCACTTTCTTCCGCATTACAAGGGTACGCTAAATTCCAACCAATCATTACCCTTGTATGTCCTTAATCTCTCCCAAAAGCATTGCCTCGAATTCTATCCCTCCCGTACTGTAGTTATTTGTTATTCCACTCCTCCCAGCCGAGTGAGCGATTCAGCGAGCAAAAGTCCTTTCAATTCAAGCTCCCATGGACCCTCGATCGCGCTTCAGCCCCCGAATCGCCCCTGCGACAAATCAATCATGGTTACAACACAGTTTACCTCATCAAAAGGCACTTTTTCTATTGCCCGACAGTCTAAATACTCATTCTGACACAAATATACACAATTTTATTTTCAGCTTCACATCGTGATGCTCCGAAATGGCCACCATGACATCTACGAAAATTCAGATACATACAAACCTACCCAACAAAGGGAAATCAAACCGAGACAGAGGAGCAAATATGATCCTTTCCCTTTGTCTCCTTCTATTTCCCCGATCGACCACTTTGTTCACATTTTTAGCCCTCCCTTAGTTCGGCTGATGATGACGGTGTAAAAACAGCAAGAAACGGGGACGCTCAATGTCACTCAGCAAACTTAGCCCCTGTAATAAAGAGGTAATCAGGGTGGCGGAACTCTACCAAGTCAATCCACCTGCAGAACAACTTGGCATTGCTTTTTTGCGATTCAGAACTATCAAGCCTGTGGTGTCGGGTCATGTTTTTTGATGCTTAATCTTAGCAGAGGAGCACGAGTCGAGTTGAGTGCATATTATTATCAAATAACTCACTCACTCGACTATTTCATCAAGAGTTTCCTCAACATCATCGTCACGTAATACTGAATCTTCCAGTATCTTCACCAACGATAAAGAGGCTGCGTACTGTCTTGACAGTACCACCACCAAGAAGGCTCCAGTCACCAAGCGGACTTGAACTTTCGTCATGACTCCGCCAAATTTTATGTGATGCTATTGTATCCAATACATACTACGAATCCCCGGTTCCCGATACCGTCATCCATCATACGTCAACTAACAACTGGATATTTTACCTCAAACCCCCACAGAGATCAACATAACGACTAAGTCATCCTCGGCAACCATATCAGAATACCTGCTACAGAATATCACTACGCCGCAAATCCCATCTATCTGAATCATATCACGGTCTGAGAAAGAAACGCCCGTGAATTTTCTCGTATCATTCGTTCATCGCTAGGAATGAGAAACGCGTCCTTTGTCCGACGTGAAACAACAAGTGTTGATCAATTCATTGTATATCCGCCCGAGACTGAGACATCGCAACATGAGCGTTGCTACCTCAATAGTTGGAATGCGTTGCTCCTCTACAACCCGGGGTCTATGGCAAAGATATATTAGGGTAACCTGTCGACCAGCAATTGAGTTGGATCACACATCACATTGTTCATTCAAATTTTGATATTCAAGTCGACACAATGATACGATTATACATACTTCTTTGTCTCCTACCATGCCTCCTCCTAACCGTTCCGTTTACCAATGCCGCCCTTTTGCCTCGCTTCAAGGTTCCGTTCAAACTACCCGGTGCAGTCTTCAATGAGCCAGAAGTCAGATCTCTCAATGTAGTCCCATTCAAGGCGCTCCCTGGGCAATCTCATCATAGCCATCGACTTCATCACACTCTCAGTCTGGTGAAGCGCCTGGTTGAAGACCAGGGCGATATGGTTGAGGTTACCGAGGAAGCTCTTCAGGAACTGCTAGATCAGATCTCTAAGCTTCACGATCAAGTGAATAGCATGATGCCTTCCGGTGCATCGGATAGACAACCTTCTCGTGAAACAGATGCTTCGTCTGGGAGTCAGTCGGGCCAGTTGCCTGCAGGTGCTTCAGGTGAACCTTCCAGCAATGGTCAACCTGAGCAACTACCTGAACAGTCAGCTGGAGCTGAGGTTCCTGACTCCGCGAATGTTCTTGGTCCATCTGAAGTTCCTGTAGTCTCTGACCCCTCTCTGCGACCTGAGTTACCTGAACCAACAGATGGAGCTACAGCTGTTCTCGAGCCACAGCCTCCGAATGTATCCGATCAACCGGACGTGCCTGGTCAATCACAGACAGAAGGACTTGACAGGCAAGCAAATTCAGCATTGGCCGCACCAGCTGAAAACCCCGCTCAGACAGCGAATGATGGATCTGCTAATTCCCCTAGCGAGGTTGAATCCGAAGGGCCACCTGGTGATGATACTGGGGCCTTGACAGAATCTGCAGATGTCTCTGGAAATGGGGATGCCCTCCAGTCTGACGACTTAGCTAATAAAGCTATTGCTCGGCCGACTGGCGAGGCTCAGGCTCCAACTGAGACACAACTCAGCGCGGCACAAGACGTCAGGCCTACTGAGCAGCCCCAGGATGGGGATTTTAGTTCTGTTTCTGGCGACCAGGATGCTGGGGAACCCAGTGCTTTACCCGGAGGTGCATTCGTCGAGGGTCCTGATGATGTTCTTCAGACACTCTCAAGCGATGCCGCTTCTACGGAAAAAACTGGCGATCCGGCACCCGAGGGAACTGATGAATCGTCGCCTCCAGATGACGAGTGCGTTGAAGATGAAGAAGTAAGTGGTCAATCCAACCCGCGTCGAAACCCTAACTGCACATCAGGTAATAGGCCATCCGCGAGCGATCCAGTGCAAGACGCCTTGGCAACCCCGTCTCTAGTCTCTGCCGCAGAGAAAGGTCTGGCTCAGGTAGCTGTTACAGCTTCCGAACTCGCAACTCTGCAGCCGACAACGGAAGATTCTCCTGCGGCCATCGGTGCCGAAGGACCAGTCCCAGCACTGGAAACGGAAGCAACCTCAACACCAACTATCAAGGCAATAGACTCGAAGCAGCTCGCTGCGCCGACATTAATTGCGAGCCCCTCTGTTGTTTCCAGGCCCCGGACGTCAGCCACGGCGCAGCTTTCAGTACCACAGACATCTCCGAGCCTGAGAACTCTGCTCTTCACTTCTGTTCTCACAAGGTCCTCGACTATCCAGATAAAAACTACTCGTACTGAGATCGTCAACGCGAATGAACCTACTCGATCTTTTAAGGCTCCTGGTCATGTTTTTAAAGAAGATGAAGATGCAGGTGCAGCTTTTAACAAGGATGGAAAGCTTGCTGAGGAGGACAGTGACGACGAAGACATGCCAGGTACAAGCCCCAATGAACTAAACGAGAGAAACACTGCTGATCATCCTGCAGAAACACCCCTTCAAGAAATCCCTATCCGTAACAAAACTACGCCAGAGACCACGCCTCTCCGTACCACCACAATGGCTATGACAACCACAGTTAGTTTGAGTTATCGAAGCACCATGTCGACGCCTGAAGCTACTCGGGAATCAGTTTCTTCCTCTCTGGTACAATCTGGTATTGGAAGTGGTAACGGGACATACGCTGTGACGCCTACCACCGGATTTAAGACCATGCCGAGATCGACAGCTAGTTTGGGAGAAAGGGCACAGATTTAGACACGCATGATTTGCACTTGGGATTTATGATTTGACGGTGTTTGGATTTGAGATTTTTAGAATGACTGCAATGAATTTGTTTTGGATGGCTTACAGTGCAACCTTCTCATATCGTGATGTCCGTAGAGTATATCAGATTCTGCTCAGTTAATGTAGGTACTTACAGTACCGTGCCATTGAAGAAAGCAGTGGCATCACTGTAAACAGCCTTTCTTACTTCACCCTCGAAAAGCTTCTGTATCCCCTCAAAGTCGTAGCCTGCACCGAGGGCGAGCTGTAGCTGAATACGGGCATTTTCGCCACGCAGGACTCCAGAGCTGATACTACCGGGACGTTAATTCTTCTGCATCTTAGTCACTAGAACCGAGTTTACTTACATCTTCTCAGGCTCAGGATCGGGAACCGATAGTCCAAGATAGGGGCGGAACGAAGCGACGGTGATGACGCCTTGGCTGTAAAGATCCTCGGCCGCTTTTGTAGCAGCAGTGCTGAGAGCACCAGGACCAACACCCATAATGACGATGCCCCTGAAAGGTGTCAGTAAATTCCAAGATTACTAAAACATTGTGAAGCACGCACTTGGCACCGTTCTTGGCCGCAGAGTAAAGAAGATCAGCGTCGAAGCCCTCTGTCACGATATTAGTCTAGTAATCATGAGAAAGAATATAAAATCACCTACGATGACCGTAAAGAAGATCAACTTTTGGCAAGGGCGAGCTCAGTTTAAATGGGTTAAAATAGTTTCGAGCCTTGGGCAGCGATGGAGAATAAAAGAAATATGGCTGGCCAGACATGAACTGAGCGATGTATCCCTGATCAAGAGCCAGGAAAGTTGATACAGTGTTACCATTCGTCTTTGTAGCGTAGAATGCCGAGACAAGGTGATCATTCATGGCAATCAAGGCTCCACGGTCTCGAGCTTCAGGATGGATGGCAGTTCGAACAGCGTCGTAAAAGTTGGAGGGTCCATCGCCGGAAAGTGCAGAGTTGGGACGCATAGAACCTGTAGCGACAAAAGGTTTGGAGCAGTTGAGAGTAAGGTCAACGCCAAATACCTAGCAGATGATGAGTACGAATTTCGCCACAGCAGTGTTTGGCGATCTTCTTACCGTATCAGCCAAGGTGTTAGTGCCATGGATCATGACAGCTCCAACAATGTCCGACTCTTCACTGCAGAGACGCTTGTGGGCGTCCATGGAGATATTCAAGAAGCGATCTGAGTCGGCGTTGGCACTACCACCACCGTTACGCCCTCCTGTGAAGTTGACAACAGCAATCTGAGCTATATCTAGAACTTCGCTGACGTTTCCGATTAGTGTTTCGGGGGTGAGGCTACCAACAGGACCGCCGTAGTTTGTGGTGTCCAGTCTACCGTTGGTCGAACCAGACAGGATTGTGCCATCTCCAGTATTGTAGAGCCTGGTTAATAAGCCAGTGGCCAGACAAAGTTCAAGAAAGTCGGTACTGACATGATCTTGGGTAGACTAGTATCTTTGGAGATCCAGGTCAAGCCGGTATTATGATCATCGCGTCTAGTGATTCTAGTCGGCGAAGCTATCGAGGTAGCGATCAAGAGGGACAAGGTTGTGAGAGACCGAAACATCTTGTCAGATATTAACAAGGTATTGAAGGAGATGGACACTATCGCTATTCTCTCTTTTGGAAGCGAACTCGGACATTATATATATATTCTCGCAATGAAATCTAGGCATAAACTCTAGTATTCAATCACTTAGTGAGACTTTGTGCCTCAACTCACGAACTCAAGATATTAAAGCCTATCTTAGCGATCACTAGAAAATGATAACGGCATCAACTGATATAGGACCTTTTCCATTACGTACGTGCCTTTTGTTGAAGTTAATCAACGGCTCACGATTCGAGGAAACAAGATATCTATCTAGTAGGTAGAGGATCATAAGTCGATATACCCACTGTAGTCGGCCAGCCAAGACAACCGGGGTTTGTTCTCATACCGATCAGGCTGTGAAAACAATCTAAACAAGAACCTTGAACTCATGCATCTTTATCGCGAGGTCAATATCCAATCATTATAGAAAGAAATCCGGGGTTGTTATGCACGTCATGGGTACTCGTACTCTAGAGATAATGTTATCTGCGGGGAAGCCAGATTCAGTAGAAATAGCCATCGCTAAATTCATGTGTAGATATCGATATCGATATCGGAGAATTAACCGAATTATGGCAAAACAGTTACTGGTGAAGGTACAAGCGAAACAACTAACCAGATGCGAAAACGATTAGAAGGTTGATGCTAAACATTGTGGCCGAAAGGATTTCGCTATCGTGGTTCATATCTCGTCTTGCTGGCATGTCAATACTACAGCCTATATGTCTCCGAGTAAGTTGCTGCTGCTCGATATATTATGCTCGACCCATTTACACTGTATTTCTTTGTCTTCCTTAACCACTAACAAATAATCTCCTGTCACGGCCCAAGTCGCTACGAATTACTGTGCTTCTTGTTGACTATCAACCAGCCACATTTGATGTAGGCTATGCTTTGTGCCAGTTTAACTAAACAACCACCTCATAATCTATCAAAGTCACAACTAAAATAAATGAGACTTTTATAAACTCAAAGTATAAAATTCTTAATTCTCCAGTGATTAGTGGCGTCCAGCCGACTACCTTTTTGCGGGTTTTATACCAAGTTAGGCCATGGCATCCAATGTCATGTAAGCACTTGTACCTTCAAAGCCCCGTCGAAAACGGTTCCTCCCCTCCTCTGCCACGTTGTACAACCACTTTAAGCAAACAATCAAGACTCCCAATGGACAATAAACGCCTATAATCATTCAAGAACCAATAACATCAGGCCAATATGACGGGCAAGGCAGCTGACAATGGGTTGCAGGGTCGCAGGGCCTTGCGCCTCGCCTGAGTTGGTTCACAGTCTTACATGCATAGACCTTCTTCAAGTCTTGGCTCCTCATCTGATCTCATCATATTTTTTTGCTTTGTTCACTTTGCGCTCTTTTACCGCAGTTGGCCTATCTTTTGGGATTTGTAGCTTCAGTCGTGAGAGTGAGTAAGTGAGCGAGCGAAAAAGAAACGACGAGATGCGACAATGAACCCAGCAAGGCTCTATTAACACTCTCCCTCTCATATGCGCTGCGCCGCTCATACCACGCCATGAGGTTCTTCACATACTCACTCTTTGTTCCTCTTGCCATCGCGCACATGCGACACTATGAGGCACTTCAGGCCGCACCGGGCGATCTTATGCCACGATTCTTTATCGACCGCTCATTTCCTCTAGCCAAGCGGGCTACGGAGTGTGATGCAGACCATCACAACTGTAAGCTTCAGACACTTCCGAGTCCAGAGTCACTCTTAACTCACATGGTACAGGCCTCGAGATCGGCTTCCCTAAAGACTGTTGTGACAACAACTCGTACTGCTACATAAACCGAAGAGGCGATCCGAAATGTTGTGCTATAGGCTCAAACTGCTCCTCCGACTCTCCGTGCAACTCGACCGCTTACTTTTGCACTCGTACCGTCACTGCGAGCGGAACTACCAGTGAGCAAGAAGGTTGTTGCGATCGAAAATGTCCTAGAACGAGCCTTTATCTTTGTCCTAGCAGCCTCGGCGGAAACTGCTGTGGTTACAACTCTGAATGCCGGGCTGACGGTGCTTGCGCTTCAACAGTATCGGCGTCAAGGACAGATCTATTAACGCCTATACCCTCCGGTTGTACCACTTCTCAGCATAGTTGCACAATCGGAGAAGGATGTTGCGACAACGACCAAGTGTGTACTCAAGTCAGTGGCGAGGGATACTGTGCCCAAGCTATACCAACAGAAAGCAACGACACCATCATTGACGATGACGATAGCGCAAGCGAATTATCAGACGGCGCAAAGGCGGGTATTGGTGTCGGTGTCGTTGTAGGAGCGAGTCTTATTATCGGCGGTCTTACTTGGATGTGTTTGCGAAAGCGACGGCGCCAGCGAAGCACGATAGGTCCCTCTGCGTCCGGTGATGGAGACGGCAACGGCCGTGCTCGCGATGGCATGACAGACATATCAGGGAGCCATGCCCGGCCAGGGTTAACCCAAGACTATTTCGGGCCAGACCCTGCAGCAGGACCATATACTGAGCAGGCCAGTTCGGCTGTTACATCACCTGGCAGAGACGCTGCAGTTCCCATGCACGCACAAAATCCAGGTGACATTGCGGCGCCAGTTGAGATCGATTCAACGACAAGAGACGGCAGCGATCTCCTATCGCCCATGTCCAGCCCAAGTCTGTACCAGACACCTCTTTCCGAGACGATAGATGGCCGATTCGAATTATATGGTAACGATTCAGCGATAACCCCTGACCGTCCCTTATCCATCGTTCCGACGCCGCCGCAAAGTGTAATGGGGGATAAAGGCTCACGGCAGGGTTGATAATACGAGGAGATATTTACCCGGTTCTATTCGACTTTTTAATTTTAATTTTTTTTGGTTACTTGGAAACGCCCAGCCAGTTCATTCGTACGACCAATTCCTAAGAGTCCATATGCGACTAGAGAAAGAAATAAACAATTATATGTATCGAAGTTGATGCTCAGAACTCCACGCCAGATAAGATGATGAAATGTAAAGGGCGCCGCCTGACAGTCCTGACAACGCCATTGTTGAATGAATTGTGAAAAGAAATACAAAATGCAACCATTGTCCGTGACAACCTTTCTCCCTGAATCTACGTTTAGCAGACCACACCGCCGAAGGGCGCGCAGTTTCGTAGGTCCTTGACAAGTTCCTCCACACTGCTCAGATGTTGGCTGAGCAGTTCTTGCTTCTCCTCGGTGGTAAGGTAGATGTCTCCTTCAGGATCGGAACCGGAGCGCTTGCGGCGTGAATCGGCATTAAAAGCACCAGCGAGTTTGCTCGGGCTGCGCTGGAACATGGCAGGAACGCTGTCACGCTGATCGGCTCGAGGAATAGAGGGTATCTCAGGCATGAGGTAAAAGTAGAGAAACTCGACGAGCTTGAGCTTGACCTCCCGAGCGGTGGATCGCGACTTGAAGAGTGATGTGACGGTGAGAAGGCCATCAAGGCTCTCAAAGGTGCGGGTGTTGATGGGAGTGTCGATCAGAGCGGTTACTAGTGTGAGAAGAGTCGCAGATTGAATGGCGGGGCAGTTGTAAGGCTCAAGAAGGTCGAGCAGAAGCTATATTTTGTTAGTCTGCGTTTTGTGGCGGTGGACGAATGTGGCACATACGTTCATATTCTGTTCTCGTGCAAACAGAGATTTGCTCGGCGGATGAAGCAACAGAAGTCCTTGAATGAGATCAAGAGAGCTCAATATCAACAGGTCGTTTCCACCATCACCGCCCTTGGCCATAAGTCTATCGAGAGTGCTGATCAGGCGCATAGCAACGTTCCATTCAAAACCCTCCTGCAATTTGAAAAATTCTCGGAAAGCCGGATCTCGTGATAGTTGGGCGAGGTCCTTTTGAGGCGGTGTAGATGTATCACTTCCATCATCGTCTGAATCACGGCTTCGATGTGAGCGGTCGTGTCGAGAATTTGCGTTTGCGTTTGAGAGACAGATCTGGGCGAGAAGACCTTCGACCTGGCGAAGGCCCTTTCGAACTTTGGGTCCATCGTAGGACGAGAGGTTGTCGAAGGCGAGCGATAGCAGCGACTCCATTGTGTTGTTTGTGTTATTGTGGGTGGGATGTTGACGCTGTGTAAGTGGGAAATACGAAAGTGGCGGGCAGCTATTATGCCGAGAAGATAAAGTGGTTAAAAAGAAGAAAAAAGACAGAGACGCCGAAAGACCAATTGCTTGGGAGCTCGTACTTATTCTTGTTGTTTTTTTGAAAAGAAAAAAAGAATGTGTTCAACGTACGATCCGGACCGGACGACGAGCAGCAGAAAGAATGTAAAAAGTGACTGACGATCGAAAATGACGGTGACGGGACGGGAACCTAGCTCCAAGCTCCAAGAAGCGCCAGAGGCAGAGAGAGAGGATCGGATCGACCGTTGAGGTGGATAAGTTTAGTGACAAACCAAACAATCGAGGCGGGTGGAGTATCGGCACGGCAACGAGCGACCGAAATTCCAAGGTTTAGAGGGGTCACGAGCTGAGAGCGTTCCGGGGTTACAGGGGCCGTTTAGAGGGGCATGCGACCTAGAATTGGGCTAAGACAATACCTAGCTGGTCGTCCTGTCATTCAGACCAGACTGTTGGGAAGAAGGGGACCGGGAATGTCCTGGTAAATATAGGGCACGTTTGGAAAGTTTGACTTGATTCTAAGGGAGATGAGGTATGGAATTTGTGGATAAATTAGAGATCTCAACTCAAATAAGAGTTTGTTGTTTGGGCCAGCAGAGAATGACAATACACTTGATGGTCTGGTTGGTATGGATGACTGTTTACATAGCAACTAAGTTATAGCACCAAAAGAAGAGACATGACCAAGAGTACGATATAGCTTCCATAGTATCATTTACCCAAAGCATTAGACTCGTGGTTACATTGCAGAATTCGAGTTAATGAGGTCTACGTCCATCTATAATCAATATTTATTAATCCTCTTCTCGGCCGTATGTGGATACTCGGCCGATACTCATTAAATCGCATAATCTCATCGTCTGTGGATAACCGATTGGCGAAACAATGTAATATCAAATAGTTGGGGGTTTGGAAGTTGGTTATTTTTAGAGCCGGCTTAAATCTTGGCTACGTATTCTAATTTTGTTTCGTCTGATCTTTTAAGAATGTTCATTGTACCGCAATCTTCCAAGGCTAATACCATGGAAGCTTTGGACTTGAGTATAACTTCACTTGGCCGAGTCCCACATCATCCCCCCCCTTCTTCAAGGCCCTTTATTAGGTTCGTGCTTCAACATAGTGCATAGACAACTTAATCTGCCAAAATACATTGAAATTTATATCGCAATGGATCCATGACGTACCTTGGCAGATGACTTGGCATTCTAATTACTCATTACATCATCGCCCTACTCATCACCACCCGCAATTGTCCGCACAGCTTCATCCACAGTAGCAGCGATAACTGTTGGCTTCACTCCCAAAGAACCCGCAAGACCATCGGTCCATCCCTTTCCA
Organism: Fusarium aywerte; assembly: GCA_013186375.1. Classification (NCBI taxonomy): domain Eukaryota; kingdom Fungi; phylum Ascomycota; class Sordariomycetes; order Hypocreales; family Nectriaceae; genus Fusarium; species Fusarium aywerte. The sequence goes on from JABCQV010000068.1 coordinate 20,130, forward strand.
TCACGATCAATCCACGCACTCTTGAGTCCAACAGCCGTTGCACCCGCCACATCAAATGGATTCGAGCTCACAAGCCAGACCTTGTCAAGCTGTGATTCCAAGCCCGCTGTCTTGGCCATGAATTTGTATGTGCGGGGATCTGGCTTAAACACTTGAATTGAGTCGATGCTCACAAGCTTCTCCTGAGGAAACACATCGCTCGCCTTTGACAAGGAAGGCGATGTCTTTAGTGACGAGGCAAGCATATCGACAGTCCCGTTGGAGAAGATGTAAGGGTCAATAGATGGAGTTTCTGCCAGCCTCTTGAGTGCGTCATCCACATCTGGAAATGTATCAAGGCCATTGTACGCGTTCATCACACGCTCCTCTTGCTCCGAAGTGAGCTCGACGCCACTTTCTTTGGTAGCTTGCCGAAATGACCATCTCGTAAGGTCGCTAAATGAGCGATAAGTGCCTTTGAATACCATTAGCCACATTCATGTCTTGAAGCATGTCTTGACTCACCCATGGTATTGGCGCGCCATGTATACTCGAGCTGATATCTCCTAGCGAGAGATGCGATAGATTGAGCTTTGTCTTGCCCGTAGAGGTTTGCCAACTCCCCTGCGATTGAGGCAGTGGAGAGGATGGTGCCATAGAGGTCGAATGCAACGACTGTTCGTGCCATTGTGTTGAGTGTATGAGATTTGAGTAACTGGTGAAGAATGGACAGAGAGATGAAGTTAGTAATGAGTGAAAGAGATCTGCAAGATGGAGATGATAACATAACATATACGCTGAGTCATAGATTTGATTGGCGATTAGTTATGGAGATACTCCGACTTCTGACATCTGAATTACGACTTTCTGCCATCCATAGCTCTATGGGTCTTTTGCACCAGTCCATGAATAATGGTCCGTCCCTACGGTGACTTGGTAGTATCTTTGCTCCAGTATCATTGCAATCCAAGCAGGACGCCAATGCTGTTGAATCGTCCTAGCACTGCTCCAAGACAAGTTCGATTATATCACCATTCCCAGCGGTATTGCAGAATCTCATACCCATTCTTTCCTTTATATTAATCTATAACAAAATCAGTCGAACTCTCTTGGTATCTATGCTTCTAAATACAAGAACATTATTCTATCAAACAAAGCCATTTTATCTTGCAGCCGCTGTGCCATCTGAGCTACTCGAGCTATCATTAGACTGAACGCCGTTCTGTCTGTTCCCATCGCCCTGTTCCTCATCCTTCTCCTTAGCTTCCTTCTTATCCTTTGTAGGCGCAAATTTGCTTCGAATACGGATCTGCTTGCCGTATTTGTAAAACAGGAACGGAATAACAGCCAGAAGGGTAGCAACGCCGCCAATAAGACTACCGCCACCACCAATACCGAGAGCGCTGAACATCTGGTTTGTAAACAGAGGTGCTGCGGCGCCACATGCTGATCGTGCGATAGTATTCGCTGCGATTGCTGACGCGGCGTACATGAGGTACACATCGACGAGGTATGTCAGGTAGGCAACGAAGATGAGCATCAGGGACGTAGCAAGGAAAGTACCTGCTAACGTCGGTACGATCCAATGGATAGAGCTGATCAAACCAGGTTAGCTTTTATTCGAAAAGAGCTGATCAGGGATGCATGGAGTGTTCATCCCATAATCACACGGTGGATTACTTACTTGTACTCAGCCGTCCATGCAAACCAAAACATGGTCACGGCAAAGCCAACACCTCCGATCATGGCCAATGGCAGTCGGTCTTCTGGTTCCATCTCTTTGCCTCCTTTTTCGATCTTCTTCTTTCGAATGCGAGTATCTATTAACACGACAAACCCTCCAAGGAATGCGCCTATCGTAACGTTAGTATTTAAGGCATATACACAACCCAACACCTTCAGGGGGGGCTCACCTATAACAGTCCCAATCAATGGAAGCTCTCCTACACCACTATTCCAGCCTCTTCGCTGCTGGAACACGATAGGATAAATGCTGAATAGCATATATAACAGCGTGTAAACGACCGACATGTAAATGGCGCACAGGAAAGAGATGGTATCGAAGAGTATGACGAACGGCCGTGTCAGCGCAACCTTGTATATAGCTGCCAAGGATTTACCACTGTCCTCAGACTGGGCCTTGACGTTCTCATATCCAGGAATCTTTGCTTTTCGGATTCTTCGAGCCTTCTTGACAAGAAGTGTCGGGGCATGCGTCTCGGGAATGGTCAACATGATAATAGCAGTCCCACCACCAAGCCAGAGCAGTACAAAGAAGCTCCACTGCCAATCTTTCTTGAGCTCGAGGAAGCCTGCGATGACAGGGCCTAGAGCTGGTCCAACCCAAACCATGGCAGAGAATCCAGCCATGGCATTGCCGCGCTCGATAGGAGACCACAGATCAGCTAGTACACCAGGTGCATTGCTAAGGGGCGCAGAGACAAAAGTTCCAGTGAGGAAACGGCCAACAAGTAGTGCGCCAAAGTTGGGTGCCCAAGCACATAGGAAGTTAAAGATGATGTACAGACTGAAGGTGATGTAAAAGATCCAACGTCGTCCGTATACTTCACTCAGCGGTGCAAAGATGAGTGGCCCGGCACAATATCCCAAGAGAAATAGAGTGATGGTTAGACCTGCTGCCAGCTCGGATACATGAAAGTGTTCTGCCATGGATGGGAAACATCCACTCGGTGAACTCGAAGCGAAAGTGGCATTGAGGACGAGCAGCACAGCAGAGAATGTAACAGCCCATCGTCTCGGCGTGCTCCAGTTCTGGGGGTTTCGGACATCCCCGGGAGCAAAGTCGACATAACCATCCTCGTTCAGGTACGGAGGATTTTCATCTTCGAGTTCTGTAGTTCGGTAAGGCTTGTTGTTGGCCGATGAGAAGATTCGATGTATAGGGGCCATTGTTGCGCTTTAAAGTGCACTTGATGGCTTGGCTTTAATAACATGCAGGGCCAAGAAAATGAGACAGCCAAGACTCAATATATATATCCCCTTTTTGAAATAAGGGTCCGAAGATTCACCCTATTAGGTGATAATTCAGAAAATCGATGACACTTTCCGCTCTTCTAGCGGCTCGATACTTGTGCTCGGAAATAGGTAGGTTATAAATCAGATCGAGCGTTGTTTCCATGATCGTCATCTGGCATCACCCTATTCAATCCACTGTTGTCGTCATATCCTGGGCCATGTTATAATACCATAGGCTAGAGCTCTAAAGACGGGCTGCTTACTAGTGACTCGCTGTAAGAGCTAGAGAGGAACTTCGCCTTTCGCGGTTCGGATCTTACTGCCGTTTTACAAATGTTTCGGTCGGTAGAAAGATAAAGAAGACTTGATCCTGATGTTAATGTTGGCCGATGGGAGCTTTCATAGGGTCTAACTGGGAAGTGATCTCATGGTATTGGGAGGGATATAAGAATTGTGCTAACGTTATCGCCGTCTGCTTCGAAACATGTTTCTTAACTCCGTGGAATAGGGTATTTGCCGCAAGCAGATCGTGAAGGGGTTTCTCATGCTTAATAATTAATAAGTTGCAAAAACAACTGAGGGTTGTAATCAGCAGATCATCCGAATATCCCGACACAGTGACAAAATAGTACGCTCTCCGTCTGTTGCTCGGATTACCCAGAAACCAAAATTGTAATGACAATGAGACAAAGGAAAATAATATAGGGATTTCCCCCTGGGAAACAATGAGGAAACTGGCCAAGAGATCAAACGTGCTAACTCTGATGCTCACATTCTCACAAAGATTTTTTTTTTTAAAAAAAAATAAAAATAAAAATAAAAAAAAATTAAAAAAAAAGGTCCCGGGTAGCTTTCCACAGATAACCAGATTCGGACAACAGGGTCCATGCCGTCATCTCCCTCCCCAACATGACATGGACCCATTGATCAGCCTGTGCCTGGATTCAATTCAATTTTGGATTTGCACGTGAAATCTAGAGTTATCTCCAGTATCTGGATCCATAAATGCCGAGATCTCACAGGCAGAGTCCGTGAAAACGTGGTCCCTGACAGCTTGAAACCAGGGATATGAACTCAACGTGTTCGTCTTCGCCTTGCCCTCAGCTGGTTACCCATCATAATAGGATAGTCGTCGCAAGCCCTGGTCATATCATGGGCTGATGTATGGTGTGTTTTGTCCCAACGAATTGAGCACGTTCATTTGGGAGATGATAGTTGCAGGTTGATTGAGGAAGAGTCGATGTATCGGAGAATGCAATGTCTTTGTTTAATTTTCTGTCTCTTGTCCCGTATGCTGTTTGATACTACGGCAACCGTCCTTTTTTAACACTGCTATATATCCCAAACAAGCTCTATTATCAAGCTTTGTCTGTAGGTTGTCTATAATTATATGGTATAACCAAACAGTAGTTGTTGAATGTGAATACTGCAGTAACTGAATAAATCAACTGACTTCCTTACCAGATAACTATTTCGATTCTCTCCTCTCAACCCATGTACTGTGCTCGGATCATCACGAGCTTCAACAGATCTCCATGTACATATGGATACACGTATGAATTGATGCGACATCACGTCAATGTGCTTCTCAGCTGCAGTCAAAGGAATGATTTATCTGCATTTAGTTGACAATCAGAGGCTTCCCCACAATCCAGCCTCGATTTAGGCTTGTCACCCCTGGCAGTTTCCGCTAGAGCTGACCCCTCCATAGGTTCATTCCCCCTTTCGACAACAAAGGAAACTTACAGGAAGGGAAGCTCCTCAAGCTCCAGCTCCAGCTCTTAAGCTCCCTTCCGATCTGCGTTAGCATGTGGAAAGGTCCTATAAAGCCAAAAACACAGACTTTCTGATTCACAAGCTTGTGAAAGGTACATATACCTTGTTGTCTAAAATTTGTACTGCGCCCATGTGTCTTGCGTAGGACGAATACGTACATACCTAGTACCTTGCACCTTGCAGCCCCTCCATTTCAAGCTCCAAGGTATCAACGAAAGCTTGGAGTACCTAAGGTACCTAGGTAGATTAGATCCTACGCACCTCACGGACAAACTTCATTCTCCAAAGTCCAGGACTTTCTTCTCTCAGCCTGCCTGGAGAGCTGTAGGGCTTTACACCCCTGCTTTTTCAACGCATACACATTGGGTGCGTAGGCGGTATACTTTGGGTATTTATCCACATCGAGACAGTAGGGCTCAACTCTATGATCCTTCTATCGTCGCATTCGGTAGGCTTAGACATTATCATCTGGACACTCAATGACGTCGACCATTTATAGAATCACCCGAAGTACCCGACAATACCTATCATCTCCCATTGTGCGCCAAGACGAGACAAGACGAGACACGGAAGCGCGCACACGTACGGCATTTGTTTATTATTGCGTGGGTTTCCCAATTATTGATGCATTTCTTTCTTTCTTTCTTTCTTGAGCGCCTTTCGCATCATCACACATACTCTACTCTATTCTGCTGTACTCTACAGTACTGGCTACAACTCGGACGTACAAAATATAGCTCCAGATATCTTCATCAGTGTCATTGAACCATCAGACACGGGCAGATCCCTCCTCCGTCTCCGACTCCGACTTTAGCCTTTCTCGCTCGTCGAATCGCATTCAGCTACCCCAAAAACATAAAACACAAAACACTACTACCACACGTATGATCCCCACGGCCGACCCCATCCTCTCTCTCAACCCTGAGACCTTGCCCCCCTCAGCTTTGCACATGCTATCGCTGTCGCCCAAGGCAATGCATAAGATGCCCGCCATCTCCAACCCACTTGTCTCTCCAAACGCTATTCCACCTCGCACCTCGAGCAACGGTGTCCCAACCGCCCTCAACACGACTCCAACCAAATCCGTTCTGCGCCCTGTCCCCGAAGGTGACTGGTTGAGCCAGAAGCAGGCTTCTGCAAAGACACAAGTCTCAAACCCCGGCTACGGCGTCATGACAGCTCCCAACCCACCTCCCGACCCCGAGCGCTATGCTCACGAAGACCTCGAGTTCACGGCTAAGCGCTCCTGGAATAACGACAAGGAAAGCGTCGTCCGTGGACCTTACGACTATGTCATTAGCCATCCTGGCAAAGACTTTCGCGCCCAGTTGATCGGCGCCTTCAATGCTTGGCTTGATGTGCCCGCACCCAGCCTCGAGGTCATCACCCGCGTTGTCGGTATGCTACACGAGTCTTCGCTCCTTATCGACGATGTACAAGACTCTTCCGAGCTGCGCCGTGGCTTTCCCGTCGCACATAACATCTTTGGTGTCGCCCAGACGATCAACTCGGCCAACTACATCTACTTTGTTGCCCTGCAAGAGCTGCACAAGCTCAACAACCCAGAGCTGATCACCATATTTTCCGATGAGCTCGTGAACCTACACAGGGGCCAAGGAATGGACCTGTTTTGGCGAGACACCCTGACCTGCCCTACCGAGGAGGACTACCTCGAAATGGTCGCCAACAAGACGGGCGGTCTTTTCCGCCTTGGTATTAAGCTTATGGCGGCAGAGGCCAACGGTCCCACGGACTGCGTGCCCCTCGTGAACCTGATTGGTCTCATCTTCCAGATCCGCGACGACTACCTGAACCTGTCGTCTAAAGAGTACAGCCATAACAAGGGAATGTGCGAAGATTTGACCGAGGGCAAGTTCTCGTTCCCTGTTATCCACAGCATCCGCTCCAACCCCACAAATCTCCAGCTCATCAACATTCTCAAGCAAAAGACTACCGACATCCAGGTCAAGCGGTATGCTGTTTCGTACATGGAGTCCACCGGCAGCTTCGAGTACACCCGAAAAGTCATCACCGTCCTCATCGAGCGAGCCCGCAAGATGGCTGAGGAGCTTGACCAAGGCCGCGGCAGCACAAAGGGCATCCAAAAGATCCTTGACAAGATGGCCATTCCCTAAGCCTGGGCGACTTGTTTACTCTTTTTCGTTGATTTGGTTTTTTCATTTGTCACATTATGGGTACCCGATTTGATGTATTATGAGCGAAGCGCACATAGAATGATCTGGCAGAAGCCAGAGATAATCTGACGACCCCCGATTTTGCGGTTACAGCAGAGATCTGTTGAGCATGATACCACTTGGGTTCTGGAGAGATGATCTTGCATTCAGCGTTGGATTTGGTATTATGCAGGTTTCGTATCCCAGCCAATTAAGATCGCATCAATTAATTAATGCTTTAAAACTCCTGCTGTCTTGATTCGTGTGAACTCATGATGCTCGTTATTAGCGCTTGGTTTTACAGCTTATCCCATTACCCATGAATCATGAACGCCTAGTACATAGCCAAACGTTAGGATTTATATTACACAAACAGAACGTTAATTCGGCTGTACCGGAGCTGCTTTACGCTTTACCAGCCTGACCCATCGTCGTCGCCTCCAGTCTCCTCTCCTTCCACTGCCATCTTCATTCTCCTCCCAGCTTGGCCTAGGTGTCGCTTTCTGCTTTCCCTTGTCGTTGGTAGGAAGGTCTACAACACCCGTGCGCTCATCTCGTTCATCCCAGATATCATATACCCAGCGCTCGCCTTCGGTTTCAACCTCAACACCTGTAATGATGCGCTCCTCAACCCACTCACGGCTCCAGAGGTCCAATGCCCATTTCTTCTCGCTCCATTCCCATGCCTCGGGGGGCATGACATCCTCGAAGAAGCGCGCGCCGCGGGGTCGTTCGCCAGCGATGCGAGGCTGCGAGAGCGGATCGTAGGGAGAAGGGCAGAACAACCAAGGCTCCCACTCACCACCACCAGAGGTTTTGCGCTGCAGTTCGAAGATTTCGACTTCGCGCGTTTCAGGACTCGTGTCAAGGATGACATCTGAGCTAATCCAGCTATCCAACCATGACCGTGCTTTGGCCTCTTGAGGCTGTAGGCGCTCGCGGTGAGCAGCAGCGAGGAGGCGTGCAACGTATGGATGACCCATACCAACAACAGCCCAGCCGCCCACGAGGAAGATGATCCGCCAAGGGAGAAGCTGCGCCGCAACAGTCATGAATATGCCACCTACTGTGAGGAATAAGAAGAGCGCAGAACTTAGCGCCTCATCACTAAAATTCGTCACCGGCACGAGTAGAGCGACGACCTGGTCATGTCCCCGACTAAAGTCGTCCATGCAGTTCTGTAGATCGCGCATATTTCTAAAGAAGTCTTTGCTAAGCTCCTTAACCGGCTTCACAGTTGCCGCGGGTGCCAACGGTGGCCCTTGAGGAGAATATCCAACATTTTGTTCACTCGATAGTGTGCCTTTCGGCGGTGCGGGGTGTCGTGCCATAAAGGCCGGGATGAACACGCCTAGCAGAAGTACAGCGATGGGCAGCACAAAGAGAAGATATGGATCTAAACAGACGAAGCTATAAACGGCGAGCAGTGAGAGCGTATGCGATGCCTGTTTCCAGGACAAGACGCGCTCGACTCGAGCCTGGAACTTGAAGACCACACCTATTCGGGCATTGAAACGGCGGAAGTTGTAGGACATGGTAGTGATATTGAAGTTTGGTCTTTCGGTTTGAGCAGCTGCCTGCTCGTCGCCCACAAAGTGGACATCGCTCTGGTCATCGCCATCGGTAGGTATAACTTGCTGCAGAAGTCTATCATGCTGTTAGTTGGAGAGTTTGACGCTGTGGTAACCCAGAATGCCCCGCATACTTTTCTACCAAACGATCCTGTATGCTAGCTTTCTGACGAATGGCTGCGAAACCTCCACGTAGACCTTTCTTTTGAGGAGGCGAACCAGATCGTGGAGGTAAATCGGGAGGAGAGTTTGAATCGGCAACAGGAACGGGCGTCTTGTCATCATCGTCGTCATGGCTACGACGCCGGCGAGGATCCTCGGAAGAGTCAAAGCCTCGCCCTGTGGCGAACATTTCTGCTGTGAAGTCGTCCATGAGGAGGTTTCAAGACATAGTGCTTGCTTACAACGTCGAATTGTAGAGGTTTCGAAAGGTTGGAGCTGCGGATTCTAGATTCCTTGTCCCGCGTGGAGGTGTCACGGCACGATCGCGAGTGTGCATGTGACACTGAGTGACATCACCTTGGGCCAACGGCTGGAACTGGAACACACACCCAACTTTAATCCTCCACTGCATTTTGGCCAAGACCCTTGTGACAATGATTTCTGAGTGCAAAATGATACACAGAAACTAGTCTCAGTAGAGAACACCATATTAAGAACAAATCCTTATTTGCTAGTAACCCTCCATGATATTATTTCAAAGTAGTAGAGTTCACAGTAGCGTTGAGTGGCGCTTTGAGGTCGCCTGTTGCTCGTTGAAGAAAAGAAAACGCGGTAGATTGTTTCACCACCTAGCGATGGTCATTTGGCCTTATGGACTAAAGGGCACCCTTGAATGTAGCACGACCCGAGAGTGAAAGAATTGACATTCTGGTATTCCCGACACAAACTAACAGAAATTTTCATCCATTTCCATGCCCACGTCTATCTGTCCAGGTTTATTTACCCCACACCAACCCGGCAGACAAAACACGACCCTCGTTATTTCGGGTTCATGCTCATTAGTGTGTTCAGGCATTGTGACAGATTTGAAGATCAAGGGTGCAGTTACAGTGTAAGTTAATACCTAATCTATATATGAAACCCAATTTAAGTGCCCTGCTCATATATGCCCAACAATAATAAGCAATCAATCACCCAGCTGATAGGCAATGCGCCTCGCAAAGCATCGTGCAATAACATGTCCAGTGATCGCCTGTGTCCTGTGACGACAGTACCTAGGTACATAGTATCTCACATATCATATCCCAGACGCCCATCTTTCCTTCTGCATCAATCAGCTGCGTGCGGCTGCGGGGCGGTCAGGGTTCTGCAGACGGCAAAAAAACAACAAAAACGCGACTTGAAATGCACGATCAGATCCTCGGTGTTTGGCGGGACAACAATGCATAAGGTAAGGTACTGACAACAGCCTCAATACACCAGGTTCACTGGATTGGGAGCAATGCGCTGGTTAAAATAGTTACAGTATGTGCTGTCCAGCAAAGAGGATTGCATTTGTATGGCCTATCGGCTGGAGATGCCCGAGAAAGGTCCTAGACTAGGCATGGGTCCTCTAGGTTCTTCAAATCCGAGACACGACTCAATCCTTGTATTCACTTGAGTAACTGGTCTGAGCGGGAGGCTTGATGAAGATGAAATCCGTCAATTTATCAAAGGGGAATCTTAAATCTTGGCAACCCGGTTGCGAAACAGCGTTACACTGGTAGACTTCTCGTTTCGAGACCCCAGCTGTCGTCCCTTTATCTCAAGTTGAATAGCTCCAACATCAACATACGAATACAGCATATAATCTAACCGATTGCTAGCCTGGGTAGTTTAGTTGTTGGTGGTAAGAATATTCTGCACCACCGTTGATGCGTCAACCGGCTCACGCATATATACCACTCGGCACCATGTGGTATGGTTAGTAGCATCACGATGCTGCTGTAGTATCCACCGTGTAAATCTTCTACCTAGAATCACCGACGGCGCCACTCGCTATCAGCTAGACGTGCTTGGGAGACAGGGTTGTAGTAACCTATAGCTCGAAATGTGATGACAATAAACCACGACATTGACGGGGAGAGCTACAATAATTGCGGCCTTAATGCGGAATCGGGCTGGCATTCCATTAAAGTGCAAGAATGTCTCATCTCTCTAAACGGACAAATGATGATGATTGACGTTCCTTCATATCTGTATCGCGGGTTCGAGGGAGGCTAATAGAGTAGTACCCATTAAGGGGATTGGGATTGCTGTTAAGGTACCGTGGATTAGCTTGCATGCAGAGGCGGGAGGATAAGGTACTTCTTGATGCCGGCAGGTATAGACCGTATGGATGTACCTCGCATCAACTAAAATGGCGGTAAAAGACGATCCATCTCTACCTACTGCAGCAGGTTTGGAATATCCGCTCTACATACCAGTAGTTAATTCAGGGACCAATCTCCCAACTTCCAACATCCAATCATGCCATCATTTTTTCTTCCGTGTCGAGGTCCACCGCTTAACTGCCCAAGTGTCTACTAACCACGATACATCTGTCTTCACAAGGTCTCTTTCGTCAGTGTCAGCCTCTCAGGTGTCTTGATTCTCACACTAAATTGGATAATGCCCGCCAAGGTGGCTCCCTAAAGGCCAAGGGCCCCCTAGCTCTAGCATATGCAGAAGTCTTCCCCAATGCCCCCTTCCGGAACAACTACCTGTGGCCACCTCTGATAGCGAGTAAGGAATGACCATCCTCTCCATCTTTCTTTCCATCTCGTCCTGGAAAAAAAAAGCAACCAACAACCTTACCTTATCCACTACTGGAACCTGTCTTGACGACTCCATCTTTTTTTATCCATCTCCATCTCGCATCTTACTGCACCATCCCTTTCTTGGGTCGCCCACCGCAATCAACCAGTCGAGTGCATTTCGTTTCGCCTGTCCTGTTGCCGACCGCTCTCACTCACTGCTCTTTCTCCTGCATCTCAACATTCTTGTTCGTTCCGGAATGAGGTAGCCGTTCGAATGCGCTCAGCTCCCTGACCGGACTGAGTCTGTGCTAGCGACCCCGTGAAATCCACCTCCGTCGTCGCATTGCCAGCCACCCCTCGACCGGACCCCATGAGCCGCGAGCACAAGGCACCTGCTGGGCCTCGACCAGCCAACTTTTCTCCAACGCGACTGTGAGCATTTTCATCTTCCTCGTTTGTGTTTCTACATTTGACTTGATGGTCCATGCTTGTTATGGTCTGCCATCGTCATCATCCAAATCTTTGTCGCCCTGTAATTCCTTGCACATGGCCAAGCTGACCTTGATCCCTTTATGACAGGGGCAAAATCGCCAACGCTCAGCCTCGACCACCTCTACCCTCGACGAATCCCGGCTTTGCCTCCGACGATCCAATGCTCAGCGCAACTCCTTCCAATAACCATTCTCTTTTTTCTTTCAGTAGGGATGGAGAATCAAATCAATTAAACGATTCGACTGCGTCTTTCGACTTTTTGCCGTCTGTCAGTTTTGACGATCTGCAGAGCAGTATCGAATCCGCTTCAACTGACTTCAAACTCACCCAATTCCCATCCCCCACCGGTGAAGGGGGCATTCTTGATACCCACGGTGCCGATGACAGCAGCATGTCTTCACGCTCTCAAATGACTCCGTCCTCGAATGGTGCTGCCACTCGTCCTACCGTCCAAACCAATACCCGACCCGCCCGATCAGGCTCGCTCCTGCACCGACCTAGTAACTCTGCCAGACAGCCTACCAATACCTCTGGTGTCTCGGCCCAGACTGAAATTGCAAATGGGCCAGGTACTGCCCGCTCTCGTCGCCAGAGTCAATATCCTCCCGTCTCCAGCAATACCGGGGCCAAACCTCCCCGAAAATCAATCGGTCCCGGAATCATCAGCGATGGAGAGTTTGGGTCTCGTCCCGCGCAGAAGCGGCGACCCAGTCTGTTTTCTGAAGGAGTACCTGCAGGCTCGGCTAGAACTTCGATGGATGGTAACCCGTCATGGCTGGAAAACACAACAAGAAACTTCTCCAATTCGAGGGCCGCCAAAGCCAAATCAGTACAGCCACCACCACGTACGAATCAAGGAAACCTGAGCTTCGGTAACACTCTCACCCCGGAGCAAAATAGACACTCAACTCTTGCTCCACGGTCGCCTCGTGTTGGAGGTCAATTGAGCACGCCGTCGTCTACCAACAAGCGAGTCTCGATGATGCCAGGTGCCCACCACTCATCGCACGCGACAGGCCTCGGGGCAAGGACAATTAGTCCTACTGATACAAGGAGAATGAAGCGTATGTCCACGATGCCGCAGTCTGTGAGCCTTGGCCAAGTGTCAACCCCTCCACCCCCACCGCCAGTGTCGATGAACAACACGGTAGAAAGAGCTGAATCGAAATCGCCTTCGATGATTCCAAGGAGGACTTCTGGTACTCCCTCGTCCTCGCGAACTACCCCAGATATGCATCGGAAATCTTACAACTCTGTCTTGTCAGCCACCTCTTGCTTAAGCATAAATTCTGCGAGGACATCGACCGGGTCGCTGCATCGCATATCTACCTCTTCGTCTACGTCACGCCTACCTGCCCCGAAGCACACGACAGTACACAACCCCATGCCGGCTGACGATGATGAGTATGTGCCTCCCGTCCCTGCTATACCAAAGGCATACGAGTCTCCGAAAGACTCGCCTGCGGATACCTACTTTATGGAAAAGAAGAAGACTGCATTCAGAAATATGGATGTTATGAGCACGAATTCAAACCAAACTGGTGTTATATCGATGCCCGTCTTTCCCGAACCTACTAAGCTGCAAAGAAAGCCAAGCGGTCCAAGGAGCTATGTCCCGACAGTGGCCGCTGAACCTGATAACAAGGCTACTCCTCCTAACAAGCGACACCTGCAACCGTTACGACTACCGCCGATGAACCTGGGACCCTTGAGCACGCCAACGGCTAATAAAATTGCAGCATTGCAGGATCACAATAGTGTAGACAGACATGAGACTCCACCGCCTCGGCATGTACCAAAGACACCAACGACTCCGATGACAGCTTCAAAGAGCTCTTTCTTTGCCAAGACTCGTCACGGAGATACTCCCGAGCTCCCATCTTTGAGGAGTAGTAGCTCGGTCCACCATACCCATCTCACTCCTACGCCTCCCGACGCTAGTTCAACCGAGTCTTCGTTGGCTTTCAAGGAGCTCGACCACAAGCAAAGCATGTCGCCCTTCTTATCCTCCTCTCTGCCCAAGGGGGGTGCAGACCATGCTTTCATGAAAAGGTCAAAAACGGGAGCTGATTTCATGACGACGGACACAAGCATCTTCCAAGATCAAGTTCAACATAAGCCCGCAGGCCCTCGACCACCAAAAGACGCCGAATCCACCACCTCCAAATCGCCTCCCCCTGATCATACACCGGAAGAACCGCAAACCCCATCTTCTATGAGCTCTATCCGACGAAAGCTTAGCCTCTCTTGGAAGCGTGGAAACTCCAAGAGTAGCATTACCGCCCCTGGAGATGTTGCTGATAAGGGAAATGCAAAGCAGCATGAGGAACCTATGCCGCCTCCCAGAATTCCCGTCTCAGCTACCCTCAACAATTTATCCAACGTCAAGCAAGCCAGTCCATCACCGAACCTGAAGCAAGGGCCTGGCGGCTATCTCGATACAAGGAGGCGTAAGAGCTCAGGTGGAAGTCTCAATGGCTTCATTTCGCACGATAAAACCAAGAGCGAATCGTGGACTGCAAAGAAGTCTGTCCCTGACCCTTCAACAATGCCTGTTGGCCGAAACACCTCTGTCATGCAAAAGATTCTCCGCCCCAGGAATTCCTCTGCCATCGCGAAGGGTCCTGACTCGTGGTCTGCTGATCTTGACAAGGATGATATAGCAGCTGAGGAGGAAATGGCCAAGCTGGGTTCTCGACGTAAGGAAACGGACGTTGCTGCTAGAACTTTGGACGCACTTAGAAAGCGAGCGACGCCGAAGGAACGAGTCGGTGCTCATGAAGCCATTCGCATTGCTATGCTCAACATTTACGAGAGGGGCGAGATCGTTGATTACACCGACGTTTTCTTCTGTGGAACCCAGAATGCTCACAAAGTGGTTGGCGATCTTCAATCAGATGCTCCCAACTTTGGCTATGATGATGAGCGTGGAGATTATACTATTGTGCCCGGAGATCACCTTGCATACCGATATGAGATTATCGATGTTCTCGGAAAGGGTAGTTTCGGACAAGTTGTACGATGCATTGATCACAAGACGGGCGGTTTAGTGGCTATCAAGATCATCCGAAACAAGAAGAGATTCCATCAACAAGCTCTTGTCGAGGTCAACATCTTGCAGAAGCTTCGTGAATGGGTAGGTTGGCCACTTTCTCAATCTTGTGACATTCAGTATTAACTCATAATAGGACCCAAAGAACAAGCACAGCATGGTCAACTTCACGCAAAGCTTCTATTTCCGTGGCCATCTCTGCATATCTACAGAGTTATTGGATATGAATCTTTACGAACTCATCAAGGCACACGCGTTCAGAGGTTTCTCCATCAAGATCATTCGACGCTTTACCAAACAAATTCTCAGCTCACTTAACCTTCTTAAGCAACACAAAGTCATCCATTGCGATCTTAAGCCCGAAAACATCCTCTTGCGACATCCTCTTCATGCAGAAATCAAGGTCATTGACTTTGGCTCCAGCTGCTTTGAAAACGAGAAGGTTTATACCTATATCCAGTCACGATTCTATCGATCACCCGAGGTCATTCTCGGCATGACTTATGGCATGCCCATCGATATGTGGAGTGTTGGTTGCATTTTGGCAGAGCTATATACTGGAGTCCCCATTTTCCCTGGGGAAAACGAACAGGAGCAACTTGCATGCATCATGGAGGTATTCGGACCCCCTGAAAAGCACTTGATTGAGAAGAGCACCCGAAAGAAGCTTTTCTTTGATTCAATGGGTAAACCTCGCCTTACAGTGTCCTCTAAGGGTCGCAGACGCCGCCCTTCTTCCAAGACCTTGTCTCAGGTACTCAAATGCGACGATGAGGTATTCTTAGACTTCTTGCAACGTTGTTTGCGCTGGGATCCCGAACGACGACTCAAGCCTGAAGACGCGATACGACACGAGTTTATCACCGGGCGTAAGATGCCTGTTCCTCGTATGCCACCGACCCGCGAATCATCACCCATGAAGCGACACAACACCATCTCCACTCCACGACCCCTCCCTGACCCACCAGGTACTACTGCTAAACCCCTGGGATCCTTGCGATCTGGAGCCAGCCCTCACAAACCAGTTTCTGGCCCTGTTCGTAAAGCCTCAGGACAGATGGGACCTGTCAGCTCCATGCCAGCTAAACGAACCAGCGCCGGTACGACTGGACTTGCACAAGGGGCTAGCAGCTTACCTCGGGCTGCCGGAAGGAGCGTGAGCGCAAAGCAGGATCTGGCCGCTGCTGGTGCAACGGCTGCTATGAGTCGACGATCATAGTTTCTATTCCAGAGGATGCCTTTTCATAACGATTGGAGTTCAGGTTGTGTCGAGCATTTCCTTTTTGTTTTCAACATTGTGCGCCATTGGGTAACACATACACCGCGCTGCGGCGTTACTTGTGACGACATAACTTTTCTCCTTACAACAACAACAACACGATCGCATCGCCACAATCAGGGGTATGAAGGGGTGGCAGAAGGAGGATGTATTTGTGGCATGATGATTCATCGCAATTATTCATTTCAAAACTCGTGACCGGCCACACAATGACTAGAGACGTTCGCTTTGCAGTTGTATTGCGATGGATTTGCCTGGGAGCAAATTGTTGCACAAGACAAGGCCGAGTGACTCAAGATAGCTTGGAATTGGGGCTATAACTTATGGGAAGGGTGTATATCACGAGATTTGGCGACTGTTTCAACTCAACTCGATAGATGTCGTTGTCCGTATCGAATCGGGGGATTATAGAAGTATAGAAGCTGACAAGAACGGGAGGTCATCGCAAGTACGACTGCACCAGCGAGCCATTTAGGCATCCAAACAGCTTTACATACACATAATGGAATATTCGAGACTAGACTCGCCATTAGATCTTGACTCCTGACTGAGGCCTCCCTCTGATGACGAGAGCTATTGGCGACTTTTCAGAAGTTGTAAATATGTACAACGTCAGATGCTTATTTGATCATCAAAAGCTGAAGCCTAGATGTTCGAAGGATGGTGCAATTTTAAGAAACATCGGCGCGGATGCAGGTTAGCCTTACGCCTTATGATGTCGGACAGATCACGGACCACATCGAGGATCACGAATAGGATCACGGCAGCGCCAAACATCAAGACAAGAAGCTTGAAAATTGGCGGTAATTCTGTGTGAGGGAGTTCCTGTAACAATCTTTTGCTAACTGTAAGCGGTGATATCTTTCTCTGGATGGGGACAGAGGCAGTGGGGATGTTGTGACTGCATCGATAAACAGCCGCGGCGGCAAACAGTCCAGACGATTGTTCAGGAAACTAGGTTTCTCGACCCGTGGTTTGGGTCCCAGCAAGTGGGAAACATCATAGTCAGAAAGAGCGGGAAACATCATGATTGGCAAATCCACGATGTCGAGTCTGCTTATGACAAGATTAGAAGCGGGATTCGGCCAAGAATGGAATCTTACACCCGCTGCAATACGTTTAGGAGACTGTCTGCGTACCTGGCATGATTCAGTCCATCAATCCAAGGCAGACTGATGCTCAGGACGAGTGTCTAAAAGAAGAATAGGAAGGGAAGCACGAGGGTGGGTCATCTGGATGCCTTGCGTCCGCCCGTAACAAGTACAGTATGGCTTTTGGGGTGTACAGTAGCTTTCTGCAATAGCACAGATGAGGATTAAGCTGTCATGATATGGTCGGAGGGCATCATGTAAGTCAAGTTTCTCCGCCGGCGACTCCGGGACCATTAACGGGAGCAAGCCCACGGCGGGAGGCGCAGTTGGTAGGGCATGTAGTGGCGCCTCTCTCCGGGCTCCGATCATTGGGCGCCGTCACCGGACGAACAGGGGGATCGGCCCATTGCCCCGCAGACGACAAGGTTATTCAATAGTTTCTGCGAAATGCTGAAGGGTTTCTATCGTTGTGTAACATGAATGTGAGGTCATTGAACCCTCCATCATGACAGTAGTAAGCTGCCAGGGCCATCATGGATGATTGTAAATTGGTAAAGGTGGGTGAGGAATAGGGAGGTGACGATACTGTAGCAGCACTTGGTCCCCAAACGCTGCAGAAAGCCCTCCGACAAGTGACAACTCGTCCAGCAACGTCACTCTTTAGGCAGAAAGACACGAATGACTGTCAAAATCAACACAATGGAGGTATACCACTTTCGTTTGTGCTCTCCCATGATCTTTCATGAGCCGTCGATATTGGCATTTAACTGGTCCATGACCAGCCAGTCAATGGCTTTTCCTATCCACATACTGTCCTCATCAGAGGTTCTTTTGGTCCTGCTTAGATATGACCCTTTTTTCCCGTCGCATGAAAAAAACGACTTACTGTCGTATCCATCGGTTTCAAGCTCGTGCTCGTTGTGGCTCACCCAGGAATGACTTTGCTATATTTGTTGCTCTGCAGAACAGTCGACCTGTAGTACTAACAACAGGAAAAGAGCCCCAGACGACAAGAAGGGTGGAAACGTGCCTGAGACATGATTCCTAATCAGGCGCAATTCGTTGACTCTTAACCAATTGGACATCTTTTGCTCAAATGTGGTGTCTTTGGCGAGACATGTGAACGGCAACGGTCGGTCAGTGTGGGGGTACAGTGAGACATTTGATTAGGGATCAATACCACTTGAGAATGCAACGAGCAATCTGTAGCAGTGAGGATTAGCATTGCATGGAGCAGCATGCAGATGCATAGCAGTTGACCTGATGCAGAACCATTCTGTTAATCTGAGAGACGTTCCGAATCCTTTCTTCAAACATGACCCATTTTGGTAGCTTTGAGTATAGATAGAGTCTTAATTCAGACGGAACGGTTGCCTTTTTCTCGTGAGGCCTCGTTGTCAGCAATTTGATGATGAGAGCCCACGTGAGGCATACGTCCCTTCCAGGCAGTCAGGTGCCCGACTTCCTATTTACAGCGGCATACAACTTTGTGCCCCGTTCCAATAAGAACGTATTCTCGAGTAAGACATTATGCAAGGAGTGCTAAAAGTATCGGGAACCTGTCAGCAATCTCATCGAGGTATGCAGAATACCGTGTGCGGAACATAGGAAAACATGGTAGAGTCCTCAACATGCTGCCAATGCAAGACCACGCAGGTCATCTCCACCTCCTGAAGTGTAGACAACAAAGATGGAATGATGCCGCAGTGCTGACCGGTTTGTACTTGTAGAATGCTCGAGGATATTCCATGACTGAGGTAGTGCTGCATGTCAGTTGCACCGGAACTGACAGGCCTGATTGAGGTGCGTTGGGTTTCCAGCGTCCTGGTTGTGGTGGGAAGCCACAACCTTGTACGATCGAACACACCGTAATAGGTTACAAAAAGTAAGACATCTTTCCAGGAACAAACTTATTCAGGTCTGTTGGTTCATTCCTTCGGGAAGTGAGAGTAACAAATTGTAAATGAGCTTGCCAAACATTGTAGTACGGAACAACAACTTTTGATGACCGATATGGTATGGGCATGTAAACAGACACCGTTACTGTTTTGCAAAGACGGTGAAGCCGGCGAGCATGGTGAGAGAGCAAGCATTGCCAAGGCCGGGGGTGGATGCAGACACAGCCTTATGGTTGACAGGGGACCCCGTCACTAAGACCGTCAGCACGGTGCTAGGGGGTTGTGGGTGGGTTACGAAATGCAGTTCTTGATCTGATCTGTTTCCAGTACTTTTCAGTTTGCGGGCAACACTAGGAAAGTTGTATGGGACAGGAGTGGTTGATTTACCTCGTCTTGAGAGGCATATGAATAGGGATCGATCATACTGGCAATGTAAGATTGAACTAGTTCAATTCATCCTTCTGCCATAGTTCAAGAATCTGCGGTTGCCGCTCCGCTTCATAGCACTTATCATGAGGTAGCGAGAGTTGGCGGGAGTGAGAGTCTTAAACTACCGGCGTTAGGATGGACCCCTCGAATGCGGTTGAGACCCGTGGGATTCTAGGCCGGCCAGCCGGTAGCTTCATGACTCTAAGTTCAGGTCGTGGCTTTTGTCCAACTGCGGAATTAGGCATGAAACGAGAAACAAGAAACAAGAAGCCGAATCGGATCCCAGGGGGCAGGTAACCCGTAGATTGGGACTACTCCAGTGCCCTAGCACCGGGACGTTTGGCCGCAGCAAGGCCACCCAAACATGTCCCATCCCTCCATCGTGGTTCACCCACCACCACCACCACCATAAGTGCCGGCCGAGCAACAAGGGTTAGCGCTGAGAAACGGCGCTGGAAGTGACATCGAGATATGTTGATGGTGTTGCATTCTTGGGACCCCGATCTGGTCTTTTTTCTCTTGGATTAGGTATCTTTGAAGAGAGAATTGCAAACAGCTGTTCTATCTTCCAGACAAGGAAATCCAGGCATCAGTCCTTGGCCTGTGGCTGGGGCTCCTGCTGTCATCCAACAGTCAGTGACTGCGTGTTCCAAAGTCCCTTCGTATTGTGTACGATGGAGGAGAATAAAAAAGACAATGCGAAAATAGAGTCTCTGCCTGATCTGCCTGCCTCAGTGGGTAGGCACGTGTGCTTGGTTTCGTTCCTAAAATTCGGCAAGTGTAACTGGCACTTAATTTTCAATGGGGGCAAGAGCCGGGCGAACCATTGCCTTGAATGACTAACTTCCCAAAGTCCCCTAAATTCACACGCATATCTTGATATTATGGAGATTTTCTACAATCCCTCCACCATCGTCAACACGCCTTTCGCGCCCTTGCTACGGAGTCTAGACTAGAACTTCAACTATCTACATGTTTAACCACTTCTTACTATGTTAGGTTGACGTCATAACTCTGCCTTCTCGTATTAAAGCTGATTTATGGTGTTTCTCTATCAGCGACAATATGGTTACTGTCACAAGCTCTCAAAGTCACCCTCGGCCGTTAGAAGAAGAAGAAGTCGTCCCATATTATTTCTTACATGCATCGACATGATGGCAATGTACCACCATACTGTACAGTGGAATCTGTTGCATTTCAACTGTCGCCATTGCATCATATCACTTCCAGACCCTGTAAGTTAACCCTCCCCTTCAGCCCTGCTGCAGGTCAATTCAACCTCCCTGTCTCAACGCTAATAGGTGAGATGACTCTTCACGCCGAGCCCGCCCATCTCGAACGGGAACGGAAATGCTTCCTATGGATGGACTGAAGATCGGTCGCCGCCTTTTTCTTGCCTATGGTGTTTGTACCTAATTTACCTACAGGACTCGACCGGGCTCTACTCTGCTCTCCCCTGCCATACCAATTGGACCCCTGCCCTAGTCGATGCGGGACGGTACGAGTACCCAGGCTCATTCATCCCACATGTTGCGCTGCGCCTTGAGAACAAGCCCGTGCTCTCGCGGTCTCACTCAAGGAATAGTCTATGTTGATGATGATTGATCTTTAGGGACAAGTACCGCCCGATGGGATAGAATAGATCAGGGCACCACAGGTAAACTGACACAAAGTCCTAAAAAAAAAAAAAAAAAACCTGTAGCCTCCGAGACAGAAAAGCCCCCAATTTCAAAGATCCATCCGACCCCCTCCCTCCAGGCGCAAGGCATCTTTGATGGTTTAGTTGTGGGTCTGCACTATCCCATGCCTGCGATAGACGCGCCTCAGCCTTTGTCACCTGTCAAGATAGTCAGACTGAGCTTGCGGCTATTGCTCTCGCGCACTCTGACTGGCGTCTCTGGCGTCTCTGGTGCCTTGCCGCACATCCTAGTAGTGTTCTGTGAGGGAGTGTTTCCGTCAGGAAACCCCCGGAACGGGGAGTGTCGCTATGAGCTTCGACACTCTCCTCCAGGCTACAAGCAGGTCTATAAGGCTGCGATGCCTATTCTGAAGCCAATTGTCTTATCCCCACTTCCTATCTCTTTATTCACGACATTCATAAAGCAAGCGCTTCTCCATTGATACCTGGCTGTCTCATTCACAAACTTCATTCTTCTTGTACTTTACTCTCTGCTCTCGTTACGACCAACAGTCTACTCCCCTCGACAAACCCGCAAAGGTACGAAGTCAACCTTGTTGGTTCATACACTTTGACGGACCTTCCAACCGAATCATCCACAACCCATTACATCCTTGTGCCAACACCTGGCCGACAACGTCCGGCCCAACACTGCAACCATGTGTTATCAACTTGTCGAGCTGTATTCGGGCTGCCGATGCCCCTACTACACACACGCTATCGACCGCTGCGCAGCATATGGCCGCCCTGGTCATTCCATCCAGCAGCGAACGATACTCGTTGGTTACATGTGCTCGGCACACGCGGGCCATGGCGCTCAGTACGCATCACCACACAGCTACTCCGACAGTGGCTACCACAGCGGCTACTCAAGCTCAAGGAGCTATCGATGAACAATTCTGTCTATGGAGATGGGTTCTTACTCTCTACGACTGATTCTATTCAAGTTCGACGATTGGGTTTATTACCTGATCTCGTTCAACCCATCGCAACTGTCCTCTTTGCTAGCAGGGCATTTCCTTCATATCAATGGTGTTTCAAGCGGGTCTCACTACTAGACGTACTGTTTGAGACGCTTCCTGGCTTTCAAATTGCTGGTGGTGTTCGCTCGCCTTGCCTTATCGATTACTCATTCCGTTACGAAGATACCAAAACTCGTTGAAGATTTGGGAATGAGATATGATTCTTCAGCTTACGGCTTTTTCTCCCGAACGCTCTCAATGTTCCCGCTTACTCGTCGGCTGGGGCATTTTTCGACAATCGGGAAAACCCTCTCATCTCACATTGTTAATGGCGTTTGCTTTTTGTCAAATTTTTTTCATAGCGGAGGTTGTTTTGGTGCCACTTCATTTTCGCTTGGCTGGGAACAAGTCAGGATATACAACATTGGGTTACATTTCTGGAACAGCATTTGCTGAAAGCCTCACGGCGGTTTTGGATGCCGATATTCTTTTCTGTTGGACAGGAAACGCAGAGACATTACAGGTAATGGCTCTCTGCCCATGGACTACAGACTTTTTTTGTTTTGGATTTTTTATTTCCCTCCCCGGGCTTGTCTACTTTCTCTTCTTCTTGGATATCTTTTTTGAGAAAAGACGGTCCACTTTAGGGTCTTGGAGTTTTTTAATCGTCTTTTGCATTTGAATGGCGGGACCAAATTGCTTGGTTTGAGGTAAACAAAGGATGGCTGGCCATTATTTTATCATTTGAGGAGGAACGTGATGGAGATCAAACTCGCCTTCTTCTGTTATCACTACGAACATCTTGATCTCCCACAGTACATCGACTGTGGCGGTCACAACGGTTATATATTTACTCAGGGACTGGACTCCCAATTATATGGTAGACAAAAATCGGAAACGCAGGGCGTTTGCCACGATTTAGAGAATACAATCAATACTCTTCTCATTCTATTCTAGTTACTGAATTGTATATTTCCCCTGATCTTGAGGTCCGTGTGAAGATATACCCAGCAGTAGATCTGGTCAAAGTTTAAAGTATTGTTTCAACATATGTTCACGGTCCTCGGATATCCTGGAGTCGGGCAAAGACAAATTCTTGGCAAGCATCAGAGCTAGGCCGAAAGTAGTACGTGTCTGAGGAACATTCCGTCCTCCTGCTAAGGTTCTAGATACAACTGTAAGACGTTGAGCCTTTGGATAACTTTCATTGTCAAATTCATCGCAGGGAGGCCTCGTCAGGCTACAACACTCAAGTACTTGGTTTAGCTTTGCAGGCACAAGGCAGACAAGTCTAAAAACAATTATAAGATGGATTAGTCTGACTTACAGCCTTGCAGCAGCAGTAAGCAACTTCGGCATTGTCTAAGCCAATAGATCGGCAAGATAGCGTCCAATGACCTATTATTAGGCCTTGCACCCTGGTAGACTACCAGATCGAGCCACGCGGGAGAAATGGGTGTGCTAGGCGTAAGCAAGGCCAATCATATCATATGGCGCAAACCCTTGTTAGAGAAGGATTTCGTCTGTTTTACTCACGAAGCTTTTTGGCGCAATTGACCAGGATGGTTGGAGGCTGGTTTGATTTGCAGACGGTGCGCGATTAGACGCACTGCCGCGCTGCAAGGAACTATTCCGAGGGTATGAGACAATCGGTCGGGTTACCAGGGATATTGAGGGTCTGGATGACTGTAGATGCACAAGGAATTCTTGTAATCGAGATAACGACATGCAGTACAAGATTGTGTAACAGCAGTGAGAGTCGAATTTAGAAATTCGCTTGGGACTTGATAAACGTCATACGATATAGCATTAGACGAGATTCCAATATTCAACGGGAGTCGTTCGTTACCCAAGTTCTCGGATGTAACAATCCAGCAATAAGCATCCTGCAACGTTTGACAGAATATGTAGTGTCTAAGGGGAATGTTAATTCACCATTACAATTGGCTGATTGACATCAGCTCACCCCCCTGTTTCCACGATGCTGACATAGTAAAACCTTTACCTGAAGCTTGCATCCATCGATTTGGAAAGGTGATTCGCTTGCACAGCTTAGGTGAGACCCCAAAAGAACTGTGAATGAAACGGCAATAGTATTATATTACAGTGATGTGATGCGGTATCCGGTAAGTCAGGATATCGGCTGAATTTCCGTTGGATCCCGTGCTGACGGTACCACGTAGGCGGTCGGGCAATGGCGAGCTGTCTCCAGAAATTCCATTAGGCTCCGTATCCCTGTAAATGTCGGGTAGTTTGTATGCAGGGGTATGACGTCTAGTGGCCAGCTCAAGGCGTTTTTTTAACAAAGAACTGACAGGGATGCCACGGCTAAGACAGGGGAGTACAGTAGACATGTGCAGTAGCGAGCGCGGCTGCGCTTATGTTATGGGTAAGGGTTACCGGAAGTATGTGAACGGCTGGGGCCCAGGTAACGGATCCTTCCTTGTGGAACAAGCCTGAAATATCCCGACCGTTCAACAAAATAGTCCTGGTGTCATGATTGAATCATGGCAGTGATCGACATCATGCCATTAAGCTCATGAAGTTTTCAGCCTTACACGCGAGTCAGGTTCTGGGACAAACAAGTTCCTATCGTCATCCCGATCATGAATTGGAACTAAAATATTACCGTACTCGACCCGGTCGCTCCTGCTATCCAGTAAGCTACTGCCTTCCTTGCCTTCCCACGCAACTACAAACTTGAAAGAGCTGGTGGAATGAGGTCATATGCCCCCAGTAAAAAATGGAAAATTGTATCATGGAAAGCACCTGCCCATATTCAATCATCCATCACCTTGGAGTTGACATCACTTAATGACATTACCTCTGCCTTTGTGATCCAACAACCCTCCGTCAACATCGTCTCCGCCGGGCCTCTCTTCTTCCCCTTTGCCCTGCTTCACCCGCATCCTACCTAGCATTACCCTCTTTTGCTATAATAAATGATATCCTGTTTCTCACGCCCCCCCTGTTCTGAATGCCCTCATGTTGGATGATCGTGCGTCTCCATCTAGCACATCGTCAACTCAGACCACACAAGCTTTAGCCACAAACAATTCTACTGATCAGTATCTTCCACCGCAACCCTGTGTAACACAAATCACTGGAGAGGACGGGTCTCATTCATCATCGCTAGACAGTGCTGTTATTGTCACTCACGATTCGCTATCTCCTTCTTCTTTAGCGCAAGATAACCAACACTCTACAATGTTCTCCATAATCATCGGCCATACTCGCGGCCTGCTCCCCCAAAAGGAGTTTGAGGGGCAAGCAATAGACAGAATCGGTGATTTTGATCAGACGCCTCCTCCCAGTGAGCGTTCGTCCGTGGACGATTCGATGAAGGAGATAGCAGACACTGCACCTCAAAAACAACCTCAAAAATCATCTCTGGCCGACTTCACGATCGCCAATAAAGATGAGACTACTACACTAGTGACAAGCCCGCTTTTGGGTGTTTCGAACATGGCATCGACCGAGGCGTCCGGTGCTTTACCTTGTCTTCCATATCACAGAACCTCTGTATCAAAAAGTGGGACTGTCACGGATAGCACACTTATAGGCTCACCCAATGAGACACAAGTCCAGCCAGCCCCGAGTCAAACCCCCTTTGACCGAGCCAACATCAACAACTCTGATGACGACTAGAGGTCTGGTACTCTTGAAGTGGAAGACTTGAATCGAGAGGGTCAAGGACGACTAACCCCCCACACGTTACTGAAGGACCGGGGTCGTGGTGATGGGCTTCCGTCTTGGAATTTTCGACCCATCGTTTCTCGACATTCTCTCAGAGATAATGCGGCTCGAGACCGCAGCAGACCTCTTCAAGCAAATCAAGTCGATTTCTTCTCTGGCAACGTTGATTATCCATCCTGCCCAAGCTACAACAGTCTGCTGGCTTCGGTAAGCCCTAGCAGTCAGGAGGAGGAAACAAGCGCATGTGCTGATACGCAGTCGCCTGGTGCTGAAATACCAGAAGTTCAGCTCAAAAAGCTACATGGCCACCATGACAGTATCCGTGACTTGAATCTGCAACTATCCTCACCAGCCAGCACCCCTAAACCGTCAACCGCATATGCGTATCCATCAGGTCGAAGCCGATCTTTAGGGTCCATTATGGATTATTTATGGAAAGGCCACTTGCTGAAACGCTTATCACGACGAAACAGATCACACGATCCTGTGCTTACAGAAACCCAAACTCGAACGAACTCAGTAAGGGCCAATGAAAGATGTCCCTCGGAGCCCGTACTGCCGATCGGTCAGGCTGTCCGTAGGCTATCAACTCAGTCGACGCTGTCTAGTGAAACAGATACCCGTGTTGATGGTCTACTATTCAAACGTACTTGCAGTAAACTCGAGAGGCTTGCTGTTGAGGCCCTCTCACTCGCCTTGGATGCCGCCGACCGTTCCGAGGCTGAAGTTCGCAGCAGTTGTAATGTTTTACCTGCAACAAGTGAGCCAGGCTTGCTTGCTGAGCCGAACGAGCCGCATGGCACCCAAGAAAATACCGAAGCGTTTCCGGAGAGCGGGAACGATCAATACGATCATGGTAGACCACAGTATAAACATGCAGCCACTTACACTGCCGTACCTAAGCGTCCACGCTTAACTGATGTTGTCGAAAGTTATTCGGGAACGTATCAGGAAATTCGAGCGAGAACTCATATCGAGTGGACACGGCAAGGAAGCTCGTCGCGGCGCACGTCAGACAGTGTTTTGTCTCGGTCGTCTAATCAAGCAACAAAAACGGAACCCAAACGCAAGTCTGTCACGCTGAAAGATCTCCTCAGTGGAGTCACTCTTCTCAAACCGGATGCTAAGAGCAAAGGCGCTCAAGGCACCGTCATTACGGTTCAAAAGCGCACCTCCTCCATGAACGCCTTATCGGCCATCGCGAGTGGAACTGGACAAGATGCCCTACCAGAGCATGAAATTGCTGGTAGGAGGTTGCGATATGAGCATGGAGTCAGCTTGCGAAAGAGATCGCATGTCAGTCTGCGCGATACAGATGGATTCAACCTTCCAAAATCACATATAAGGCAACCAATTGCAAGAGATTGGTCACCGGTTCGGAAGCGTTTTGTCGCTTCTGTTGCCTGCTTGAGCACAGCTCTCATCGGAGTACTCCTTGGTATCTATACAGGCCTAGTTCCCTCAATCCAGTACTATATCGTTGATCAGTCGCATGTTGCTGTTCATGGAAATACCGGTTGTTTCCTAGCTCTTGCTTTGCCCTCGTTCTTTCTCTGGCCATTGCCTTTGCTTCATGGTCGAAAGCCATATATCATGTCAAGCCTCATTATTGCAATGCCTTTGCTTTTCCCCCAAGCGATTGCTGTCAGCAATCAAAGACTGACAAACACTACCTACTGGCGAGCTATGCTTCTAGCCTGTCGTACGTTAATGGGTGGCTCATTGGGGTTTGCCAGCATGAACTTCCACTCAGTCCTGACAGACCTGTTTGGTGCTTCTCTAATGTGCAGACACCCTCATCAAGAGGTTGTCGACCAATTTGATGCAAGAAGGCACGGAGGTGGCATGGGCATCTGGCTCGGAATTTGGACCTGGTGCTGGGTTGGTTCCCTTGGGGTTGGTTTTCTTATCGGTGCCGCCATTATTGACAGACATCCTCCAGCCTGGGGTTTCTATGTCAGCATCGTAATGATTGCAGTGGTGTTGATCTTCAATGTGATATGCCCCGAAGTACGAAGGTCTGCGTTCCGGCGGTCTATTGCAGAAGTACGAACTGGAGGGAACATCTCGCGTCGGTTAGCTCGAGGAGAAGTCATGATGCATCGCGTAAAGACAGGTCCCAAGTGGTGGGGCCAAGAAGCATACCATGGGGTTCGCTTGTCCCTAGAAATGCTCGAGCAACCTGGTTTTGCAGTCATGGCGATTTATGTCGCATGGATATATGCACAGGTCGTTCTCGTGATCATCCTCATGGGTTCCCTTGTCTCTCGATTCTATCGTCTGAGATCACCATACGTCGGTCTTCATGTCGCTGCAGTGGCTGTCGGCGCTCTGCTTGCGATCCCTTTCCAAAAGGCCAGTATCTTCTCACGGTCTCGCCGTCGAGAAGGCAGGTCTAATCGCGAGACTATAGGCAAAAAGGTTGTATGGTCATCTCATCTCGTGCGACGGGCCATCTTCACCATATCCCTACCCATAGGAGCTGCCTGTTACGCTGCTGTCTCTTCTGGGCCACCGATCAATTCTGGTGTGCCAACCTTCTTTGCTCTGTGCATAGGCTTTCTGTCGTGTCTTGCAATTTCTGAATGCAACGGTCTCATAATGGAAACGTTTGATACGTCAGACCTATCTCCTGGTATGGTCGGTCGTCACCGTGGTCCGTCAGGTCAAGACCAGCGAAGGACCAATTACTCATCTTTTCCAAGAGTTACTGCTGGATTTGCTGTAATACACTCCCTCTCATACATCCTGGCGGCGGGTTCAACTGCTCTGGGTGGCCATGTGACCCGAAAGCTCGGCCAACAAGTTGCAACGAGCGTCGTTGCGGGCATACTCTTCTTGTTAACGGTCTTACTACTGCTCGTACTTATACGGTTCAAAAATGTGCTTATCATACCGCGATCAAAGTCCGAAGAGATGGAGAGGCTGACTCAAGCTCGGCGAGAATCTTCTAAACGCCGGGCCACCATGCCCAATGACATACGCGCTGTGATGGCTAAGGACCATGCTTGGCGGCCTGCGATGACGGGTAACCCAATGGGCAAGAATCGCCGGATGAATGTGCTCGAAATGGGGAACTTGACAAGATGGCAGGACATTCGAAGGAGAAACAGGCTCATTGATACGGGCGTACATATCAACCGTGATACACTAGATCATGGGCTAGACGCTGTGGATGTTGCTCTTGAAACCCATGTTGACAACATGCGACAGAATGCCCAGGGATTTTTCAGTCGAGGAACCTTGAGAAAACATGAAAGTCATTCGCGACACAGCAACCAAAGCAGAAGTAGCGAACAAACTTTCCATGACTTCGAATTAGATCTGTTCAATGCTATCAGAACGCCAAATGAGTCATCTCAGAAACCAAGGCAGTTTCCTGAAGGGGAGTGTGTGATGGGTCAGACAATCAATGAAGAGGGCAAAGGTGGGAACCAAGCTGGGCCAAGCAACTCCCGGAAGGATGTTTGAGACCAAGTAAGAGCACAGAAGTGGTAGAAAAAACCCTTATAAAATTAGAATGAACGTCTAAGGTAGTGTAGTTTATACAAGTATGTCTTCCCTATAACTCGTGCGCAATCTTGTTGCTTTTTGCTCTCAGTCTATGGCTAATGCTCATTATAGCTCCAAAAATGCAATCTATTATACAAGAGGGAATTGATTTTAGATCGTAATAAAAGAAATGGCGAGTCATGTGTTTAAGTATGTGTGCACGAACAGTTCTTTTCCTACTGCACATTCAGAACCAGGTCGTCTCCTCGTCGAGTAGGCGTCAACATTGGCTTCCAATGAGGCGACATGGGATAGCTTGGAGGGGTCTTGTTTTGAACATCACGATTCCACTTTGATGTGCTGGATTTCTCAGTGCCGATAGTCATGTCAGCGGCACGATCAGAACCGACACGCTTGGCAAGAAGTGAATCCTGGCTTCCAGAGGGGGCAAGTGGTGTGGTCGTAGGTTGAGGAGGACGATAGTTTTGATATTGGGAAGGATGGATTTGGACCTGCTGCGGTGCAGCATATGGTTGAAATGATTGGTGATCCCCCTGATTGCGAGGCTGAGGCTGTTGACTTTTTCGCGCTTGGAATGATTGGTACATTTGAGGTGGCTGTTGGTAAGGATTTTGATGCGGCGGGCGCTGCTGGTATGGCTGTAGAGGAGGTTGCTGTTGAAAAGATTGGTACGATGGAGCCATGCGCTGTGCGGGTTGCCAGGCGTTTTGCTGTTGCTGAGGTTGTTGACGTTGCTGCTGATGATGAGAATGCAGGCGTTGGATAGGTTGCCAAGCTGCTTGCTGCTCACGAGGAGATGGTTGAAAAGAGGGAGGCCTTTGATACGGTCGGTAGGTTTGAGGTTGAGACCCCGACGCAGAACGACGATGCTGTGATGGTTGACGGGCTTGGAGAGCTTGAGGGTATGGCGGATCAAAGTAAAAGGGAGAGGCCCGAATCTGCTCTGGCTTGACAGCGGGCAGCTCTGTAGTTTCATCTGGCTCGGGAGAAGGTTCAACGATGCGCATTGTCGGAGAAGTTGTCTCGAGTCCTACGTTGGGTATGGTTTGAGTGTCATGCGGGCCTGGCTGTTGTCGTGCTGCGTTATACGCAGTAGGAGGCTGCATCATTCCCAAAGTTGGACTTGGCTGGCCAGGAGGGCTGTAGAATATCTGTCGTGAAGGAGGAGCCAATCTTGTGTTGAAGTTATCATTCGGGTTACCCATCTGGCTCGCACGTCGAGGATCTCGAGGTGGTATCTGAGGCTGTTGCTGTTGCTGGCGAGCTCGAACAGATTGGGGAGACTCAACAACAGGAGAGAGGCTAACTTGTTGTTCAAGCGCCACAGAGGGGATGCTTGAGGAAGACTCGGTTGATGTAGTGATGATTGTGGCACTACTGCTACTAGAGTCTTCGCGTGGACGAGTCAGAGGCCTGGTCATTGAGCGACGAGAAGAAGCACTGCGTCGCGGGTGAGATTGCGATGAGAAGAAGGGAGAAGGATATTGTGGGCGCGGCCCATAAGGTTTGGTTTGAGCGCTCGCGGGGATGATCTCAGCAGGGGGGGCAAGTGTTCGGACGCTGGTTTGTCCAGCGTTACTAAACGAGCCGTTGTCATCTTTTGATGGTGGCTTTGGAATATCTCCCCGAGATCCCTTGGAGTCCTGTGACCCCCGTGCTATCACTGAGGCACGCTTCGGGTTACCAAGTACCCAATTACCGTACTGGTCAGCAACATAATAGGTTGTAGCTGATAGTGGAGTTGTCGGTGGTGGTCTCCAAACTTGTGTGTTGTTTGGAGATATCGATGTACGGTCTTCTTCGAACTCGGTCACATTACTCTCACGGTTATTCGTTCCTAGAGCTCCTCCGGCAGATGTCCTAGAGGGAGGAATATGCAGCTTTGGTGGCATGGGCCGCGATCTTGGTGGTGAAGCAGCAACAGCGGCAGCCGCAAGCGTTGGGGGCGGAACTTGAGGGCTCCCATCTCGACCTGGCTGTCCACTCTCTCCCATTTCTGGCTTAATAACAGGCAACGGCTTTTCACTAGTCGATTCCGAAGATGAATGCGACAATGCCGGCTTTGCAGGCAGCAGCTTTGACAGTCTTCTAAGGGGAGAAGATTGTACCGTATTTCGATTCGAGGAAGGAGGTGATAGCGCAACACCAATATTCTCGGGTCTAGAATTCGCTCGGTTGTACGCAGGCGGTGGTGGTGCTTTATTTCCAGGGTCCAGGTCAGGACGAAGTTGATGTACCATCCAGGAATCATGTCCGCCATTGTCGGATCGATCTGTTTTGTAACCCCATGTATCTCTCATAGGAAGAAAACCAGTCCTGATATGGGGATACTTCCTTCGTCGGTAGTACCGCGCCAGCAGGATGGCTCCCACTGCAACCCCAACAGCGGCAAGAACTCCTATTGATATACCAGCAACCTGCTCAGTTGAGAGCTTGTTAGAGTCATCGCTATCTTCATCATTGCTCGCTCCACCAGCACCACCCGGTACATCTGTGGTGGTCTCAGTCTCTGAAGTGGAAGCGGAAGTAGACGTCGTGGTTTGGAATGTTGTGGATCTGGTGAACGGCGGCTCGCTGACCGAAATTATTTCCGAAGCAGAGGTGGTGGCTTCCTCTGTCGAGTCGGTGGATGAATGCTCCCTTGTTGTCGATCGTATCCTTGTTCTCGTTGGTCTTGGTATAACAGGGGGCGACGATGTATCAATTACTAGGGTTGTTGGCAAGTTTTGGATAGTGCTCGTTGGTTCCAAGCTCGATGTAGTCCGCATTGTGGTCTTCTTTGTAGTCGTCGCTGTAGACGCAGGAGGGAAGGTAACAACTCCTCTGCCGAAAGGGTCCAAAACCAATGTTGCTGTGATAGTGAGATAGGTTGGGTGGGCTGCATTCGGTCTTCCATCGCAGATGGCATACGCACGCTCGATGGCTCGCTCTGAATTTTGTAAGCGACTTTTGTAAAGTTCTCGACGAGAAGGGAGACATACCACTCGCTTCAGTTATTGAACAGAATCCGATGGACCGTTCAGCGGATATGCATTGCATTGCACCTTCACCCAAAGTGAAGCCCAGGCTACCCCTTCGAGAACATAGACAGTCCAACAGGGGCCTCCCCGTGCAAGTATCGAGAACATAGTTGACATTTAGGAAAGAAGCGAAACATTCCGCAGCACAGCTGGGGATGAAGCTGGAGAATTCGTTCGGGACATTAGTTGCTAGTACGGCGGTAACACAAAAGATCAACCATGAAGGCACGAAGGAAAATGGCCTACTGGCCATTCTACAACGAAACATCTAAAGACTCAACGGTCAGTGCCAAGTTGGAGCCTCATACCTTGAGCAAGTTGCTCACCTATACAGAAGGGTACCCTATTAAAGGAGATGGCCAGCATCTCAACGAAGTATATTCATGAGCAGTCGTGACAAACAAAGAGAAAAGAGATCAAAAGGAAATAAGGCGTGAGTGTTGGTACAAGCGATCACAGACGACAGAAGGGAAAATAGAAAAGGGAAATGCGAAACACAGTCACGTCGGACGGATAAGGTAGGAAACAAGGGACATATGAAGACTGCATTCTCAGCAGCCGCCGTCTCTTTTCTTGCTACAGCACAAGAGCTCATCATAGCCTAGACAGAGATAGT
The DNA here is from genome assembly GCA_013186375.1 of Fusarium aywerte. Classification (NCBI taxonomy): domain Eukaryota; kingdom Fungi; phylum Ascomycota; class Sordariomycetes; order Hypocreales; family Nectriaceae; genus Fusarium; species Fusarium aywerte. Next base: position 53,052 of record JABCQV010000068.1, read on the forward strand.
GAGACCGGCAAAGGCCGTCAGCGCTTGCTAGCCAAGTTGGGACGCTGTAAGTCCTGCAAGACCAAGCCTCTTGCTCAGCTCAAAGACGCCTCGATTGCCATGGAGCCGCCGGTGCGGGCCCTTTCAGTCCTCTCTGCGTCATTAGGGAAGAGGCTGGATCCGAAAGAGGCTGCTGCAAAGAGCTATTTTTGCCTGGAGAAACATATCAGTCGATACGAAACTCGACCCCACGGCCACAATGTTTGTTGCGGCGGTTAGAGATGGTGATATGACTGGTTGACGTTGACCCGAACCGCAGTTAGACGCGGGAGGGCCCTTTTGGGCGTCAACGGCTGACAGCCAACCAACCAACTGGAAACACGGTGATTGATCACGTGAACTTCTATTTGTCCAATTATGGTGTCTGTATAACCTCGATGGAGGCCAGGCCTGCCTAGTATAAGGCCATATATTGCAGATCGACAACCTTTATTGACGAGGTTAACGTTAATGTTAACGTGGGATAGATGTGATAAGTCTATCTCTTTACAGCACCTCCAAGTCTTGGCTGGTTTCGGAGTCTGTTAGCCGATCTTGATGAACTTTCTCTCAGCGAATTCCTTTATGGAACCGTCACTTCTAGGCCGACTGAAGAGAGCACATAGCGTCACTTCGTGTTAAATGTAGTTCAAAGTCTCGGTTCGTTGCGAGGAACTAAGAGCAGGGTTGAGGCTGACCAAAGAGCCAGCCCTTGTTTCAGTCACTCAGCTTCTACTATGTATGGGTCATACTATTGGTGGTTTGACCCACACCATCTTGGCCTGCTCCAGGTCCTATCAACCAAAGAATTCAAGCACTTTTGCGGTATGCAATGCACATGTCTTACCCTTGATCATGCCCAAGACTTGCTCTTAGGTCGGTCGCTGTAGGGTTCGCTCGCTCTGTTGAAGATAGTTGATGACCTATCCTCCTGTAAAGCACCCTCTTCGTCAAAACTCTCATGCCTTCCTCGTAAACACCCGTTCATCTCGACCGAGACGCATCACGGCTAAACTTTATTGGATGTATTTGTATTGAAGATCTAGACTCTCTGCCAAAACAGGCTTGTCGACCACCGCAAAGACAAAACTTCGGATCAGGTGTATACGTCCGATCGTATAACCACCAACGGTATCTTCAGTGAGGTCGCCAGCGCAATGTTAAAGCCAAATTCTTGGGCAAAAGATGGAAAAGGTTTCTTGAACGAAAAGAGTCAATAGTCTCAGACGCCAACGCCGACATAACACCCACAATAGAACAACAGATCCGTCAGGGCACGGGAAACTCAGAATACTATCAAGCAGCTGTCTCTTGTCTGGGATAAAAGACGCCGCAGGTAGTGTAGCTTCGCCCTCGGTTTCGACCAACTAAATGCTATGCAATCATCAAATTCCTCCAGCGGTAACCTCAAAAGGCCATCTCGGCCTGCAGTTTCCGAAGCTCGGCTTCCTCGTCGTCCTCCTCCACGGCCTTCCTGTTTGATACAGCTGCAACATGTTAGTCTTTCGAAGAAATATAACGTGACCGGTGTACATACGCTCTGCAGAAGCCGGCGTAGGCAACTTGTGTACAGCATCCGACACAGGGACCGAGCCTGTCTTGAGCATCTGCTCATCAAGCTGCTCCTGTTGTAGATCGTCAAGCTCAGCCTCCAAGTCGTCATCGTCGATGGCTTCGCCCATGGGCGTTTGGGTTATAGCGTTGACAATCTCGTCGCTCATGGCGTTTTGCTCTCGCAACTCATCCCTGTATCACAATATTAGTGAGATGCACGACCACCAGAACATCGTGTAAGATGCAAAGCAAGGACGTACATAATCGCATCCACCTTATCGGCTGTGAGACCCTTGTGGATATGTTTCATTGCCGCGTTGGCGTCGCTCATCGCAGCCAGCGTCTCCTTGTTGATGTTGGCCGACTCGATAGCGTTGATCTGCTGCTCCAAAGTACCGATTTGTGAAACGGTTTGGTCGAGCGAGTGCTCGTGTGTCTTCTTGCGCCTCAAGGCCGCCTTGGCCGCTATCATCTAGATCAGCATCTCTGCCCCGCATTATCCTAACCGACTAGATAGCCGCATACCGTTCTTGTTTGTGCTCACGTTCTTGCGTGCGATACTATCCTGCTCATCAATCTGATTCTGGAGATGTCTCTCGCGCTTCTGCAGCATGTCAAGCTGCCCTCGCAGTCCAAGGATCGCATTCTTGGGAGTATCCTTGCGCTTCTGGGCCGCGGCGCCACCGAACCAACCCCACATATCTACGGTTGCTGATCGCTAAGATTGATGGGGGAAAAGATTAAAGGAGATGAGGACAAGAAACGCCCGTCCTGTTCCTCCTATAGAATCGAACTCGGTTGATGTTGTTGAAGTAGGAGAATAGCGTAGCGTGTCTCGACTCGGCGTGGGTAGTGGGGTCAGGCTGAAATAGGATTACGGTTCACAGGGCCACCTAGATTATCCAGTGTTCTTAGACTTGATGAAGATGAGCAAGATCAGGCACTCGATATGTTTCGTTTGCAATCGTCGTCGTCGTCGTCAGCGTCGTCGTCTAGGTAGTGTTATGTTAAAGGTAGCCTGGGGGACTCTTTATCGTTGCCTGTGTGATGACGGCACGCTTCCTTCCCGCCATTTCCTTTTAATTGCATAACGTGGGGTTAGCCACTTATATTGCAACAACGGAGAACCTTCGCTCAGGTGCACAAATTCCATGTGACGCAATATTCACATGGCCAATGCCCAAAGGGGAAAGTCGACTTCGTGCTAGAGCCCATGACAGGAACTCGACATGAGGTTGTCGCAGAATCAAAAACATATTGAGCTGATAGTATATGTCCAGTCAGGTGCTCAATCACAGTTATTACGAGCCATCGTGAATAGCACCACTACGATCAACCGATTGATTGGATTTTCAATTATGGAGGGTTCATTACCGAATTCCCTCCCATAAGCGGCTTCGTACTCTCACGTACTCACACATCCCGTCCTAGACTCCAACAATTTGTTTAGGGATAAGGTTCCATCGCTGTTTATACTGTATGCAATTAAAAAGGATGGCATGATGCATCTTCTGACTAATAACCATAATCCAATGACCAGATATTACAATAAAATCTGAGCCGCTTTTCATAACCTCTCCTCAATCAAGTTCCAATAGCGCCAACACAGCTCGTACTAAAAGTGCAATAGATCGGGTCAGAATCGAGTAATAAGATATCTGCAGTCAAGATAATGTTTGTTAGGGCGCGTGCCACGCTCAAGATGAGAGTCGGCACCAAAACACTTGCATAAATATTGGAAACGTTAACAGGCGTAACGTCATGGGTCTGCATATATGGTTGAGAAAGTCCCCAAATGGTAAGACAAGCTGAGGGGTGGTGGGCAAGAGACCAACTCAAAATTCAAGCTTCAAACTTGCGGTCTTCATAGGTTGCCGCCCTTTTCTTGTGTATCGTAATGCCAAACGATGTAGTTCGGAAGACCAATAACTTGGTAACCGGCCCGTTTTGCCATCTTGGCAAAGCCTTCAGTCTCAGCCTGGTTCTCAAAAGCGTAAGCTGGAAAATTGATGCCTGGAGATGTTGTTAGTCGCGAGTTCGTTACCCATGTCATTCTGAAATACACACCTGATCGATGCACATCTGCCTTGACGAGAATGTTGACACCACCGATACCATCGAGCTGAAGTTCAACATTCTTGTTTTCACGCCAGTCGCCCATCCTACACATATATTCACGTCCTGTATCGAACTCTTTATAGCCTTCTACAATGATGGTGTCTTTCGGCAAGCTATTGGCGAGTTTTCGACCCTTGTCCGACTCTATCCACGAGTTGTAGTCGACTGCAACCAATTGTCAGCAACCTTTGCAAAGATATGGGCAGCAGATCTGTTCACTTACATCGACCCTCAATGTCCACACCCTTCTCGAATCTATGGAACCAAATGTCTCGGAAATGTCAGTGCGATGTTTCAGGAAGTTGGTTTCATCCGACTTACTGGGTACGAGAATATCTCTGTCATGGGCAATGAAGTCCTCCAGAATGTTTCTAGGCGCCTCTTCGATATCTACATCACGCCAATAGACCCACGAATGCTCCGGCTTTAAAGCTGTAGCCAACAGGTAATTTCTCGCTTTAGCCATAGCTTTGCGACGCGGCGCTTGTACCTCGAATCCGTGTCTCTGCTTCGCATCTTGGCTAAGGTGAAAATGAAAGTTCTTCTCGATAATAGTGATACTATTGAATGGAACGCCGTCCTTTCGTTTCTGTAGATGATCCAACTCGGAAGCAAGTACGGCAAGTGTATCGTCTTTCGAATCGGACACCAAAAAAGCAAGATCTATTAGGCGATGCGGGTACGTGAGCTCGGCGATGAGCTTGAAGTAGTTCTTCAGAAAGGGAGCAGCATCCTTCAGAGGTGTCAGGATCAATATACGTTCGTTTCGAATGACAGCCTGGGGACTTGAGGTGATCGGGTTCAGATCGATATGCTGAATCGAGGGAGACTCTACTTTGAGAGGCTTGTGGTGGTTGAAAAGGACGGGCGTTTGCATATGCGCATTCCACAGGGCATGTTCGTTCGGTGTCATCTCCATGGGTGACTTATTTGGACCCCAGCATCGAACGCTGTATAGTCGTCAGCCAGTGTACTGTCTCGAGTCTGGTTAAGAGGGTAAGTACTTCTGTGGTCCAGGAGGTGTTGCTCGAATACTTCGGTATAGTAGCATCATAATGCCAGTTAACCCCAGCAAGAGCAGCACTCGAGATCGTGTCAAATTGCTGCGCAACACCCTACTCTGGGTCATCTGCCCCTTTGCAGCCTTCCAGTTGAGTCCACCATCAGAAAGAAGCATAGTGAGTTCCACGGGTGGCCGTCCTGACCACTATATCGTCTAGGTTGGATCGTCCGTCGCAAGTTCGATACCAGAGCTGCGATTACAGCCCTTTGCACACGTTGTAGTCGGCAGCCAGGCGATGAGAGCCTGCCTTGTTTAATTTTGGTACGTTCGATGTCGTCAATTGCGCTATAAGTCTTCGTTCCTGTCCAGCACGGAGCTCAGTATGGTTCGGCCAGCCCTCGTGTTGTCGCGGGCAGACGAGACCCTGATATGCTTTGTACAGGGGTTTTGCTGGCCGCTTTGAGGTTGTTGCTGTTTGCGCAAGGGGTCTAGCGTATCCAAAGTAGCCGCTCAGGAATCGACAATATTCGCATTGATCAGGATTCGATGGCGAGACCGGAAACGAGTGTGTTGGGGCTCTCAATAAACAGTGTGCTCAAGTCAACTGACGCGGGACGTGATAGGGCAGGTCAGGTAAATAAAACAAACAAGTATTGATGACATGACTATCCATGTTGCGACAGCTCAGCTCAGCAAGTATTTTGGCTCTCCGAGCATGTTACACTGGGGCAGGGTCCATCCCTCAGGGCGTTCCAGAGCCTCGACCTAGCATTCTCTAAGTTAACGTTAGTGGCCTCAGCAACCCTTTGTACCTGGACTGTAGGTGATTAGCGTACCCCGCGGATGCTGGTGGATGTGCACTTACCCGGTAGCACGAGGTGATTTAACGATTGGTTCGAAAGCTACTTCAGTGATAGATTTCGATCCATTGTATTTATTTTAATAATATACAATCTCACAAAGCGAATGGACTCTACGTTTACGTCGTTCTAGGTCTTATCAGCCTTCATCGTGGAACAACAAGCTGTACTGTGCTAATGAACCTCCTGATTTCCAATTCCGATGTGGAACCTGCCGTGTAACGACCACAAACTATAAGTTCACCCGAGATCACATCATACAAAGTAAATCGGGTGCGAGCACTATATAAAACAAGTTCAACGACAGAAATTGGAACAACTAGAGAGAAGACCATCTCTATAGGTACATATAAGGTATATCGAACATGACCTAAGGTACGGTTGACCTACAAGCTCAAAAGACCAACAAGTCAAGAGCGGCCAGCACCTACCCATGGCTTGATGGTCCTAGATGGTCCCATCCGTTAATTATTATATTCACGTACGTTTATCCCAAATACCCGTTCGCTAGACAATACTATGATACTCTCTAGCACGAAGATAGTACATAGACAGGCATTTTGCTCATCAAGCGTCCAAATTGATTGGATCTTCAACCGATGACGTCTTGTGTTCCAGAAGCGCTAGGAAGATCGCCCAATGACATAGACAGGGGCGCACTTGCCACAAAGGCTTGCTTCTGACAAATGTGAATAAGAAAGAGACGACCTCATTCATCACCAAGTCGCTACTGCATAATCGAATATTTTGATAAACCAAACAAACTGGGCCGTGTCGAGGACATTGAGTACAGCAGGACATTAATCATCAACTGAGGTGCCACATGCGTGCTGCGCTTTTACGACATCATCACTCTCTGCTCACACAACCGTTCACATCACCATCACAAGCACTTAGGATCAATATAAGACCAAGCTCAGCATACACCATGGCCGTGACAAGGCGCTCTTCACGTATCAGAACTATGTCTGCGACCAAGGCGGCATCACCACCGGCCAAGCCCATCTCGAATACTAATAGTCGGAAGCGCAAAGCCACCAGTATTCAAGATGAGACCCAGGCACCTTCGACGCCCCCTAGAAAGCGTGCACAAGGCAAACCTGCAACTCCAGCAGCTCCGCCACCAGTAACGCCGACGCCGGCTGCTGCAAGAGCTTTTGCTGAGGGTACGAGTTCGGGCAAGAAACCTCGCAATGCAGCAGTTACACGACTGGCAAACCCCAAGCTGACAAATGCGACGCTCCTCTCACCAGAGACGTCAAGGCTCATCGCCTCACGAGATCTCGAAACAATCTCGCCGAGCAAGGCACCTCATGTCAAAACGACAACGGAGAATCTGTTGAAAGAGGCATGCGATTACCTTATCAAAGTTGATGCTCGCATGAAACCTTTAATCGAGAACCATCACTGCCGAGCGTTTTCGCCCGAGGGACTAGCAGAGAAGATTGACCCATTCGAGAGTCTATCAAGTTCGATTATTGGTCAGCAAGTATCAGGAGCAGCAGCGAAGTCAATAAAGACCAAGTTCCTCACGTTGTTTGAGCAGCAACCAGGTGTACGATTTCCACATCCATCTCAAGTGGCCGCCAAATCCATCGAGGAGCTAAGGACGGCAGGACTATCGCAGCGCAAAGCTGAGTATATCAAAGGGCTTGCAGAGAAGTTCGCCAGTGGAGAGTTGAATGCCCAGATGCTTCATGATGCTTCGGACGAAGAAGTCATGGAAAAGTTGATTGCGGTAAGGGGTCTCGGAAAATGGTCTGTCGAGATGTTTGCTTGCTTTGCCCTTAAAAGGATGGACGTCTTTTCACTCGGTGATCTGGGCGTTCAGAGAGGCATGGCTGCCTTCGTTGGACGTGACATTGCGAAACTCAAGGCCAAAGGCGGCAAATGGAAGTACATGTCGGAACAAGATATGATTGAGCTGTCGAACAAGTTCTCACCATATCGAAGTCTCTTCATGTGGTACATGTGGCGAGTTGAGGAGACAGACATTAGCATAATGGAATAAGCTTTCGTTGCCAGGTCGGCGTATGTGTTTGTTATTATCGTGCTATACAGATGGTGTTGATCGGACATGGTTCACGAGCATTGCAGCAATGAATGGTGATGTCGCGACACAGACCCTAATGCAAGCTGTAATTCGATCACCGGTCCAGACTTGGTAGAAAGAGCCTGATCTACGCGTTCAACGATGGAAGATGGAATTCTCTGCTCAAACGCACTGACGCGGTTGAGAGTGTTTTTTCTCCCCTACAAAAGTGCATGCATGGCCTTTATTGGTGCCAAAGTAACACAACAAATACTTAACACTCCATTGGCCTAGCTCGAGCGAGAATATGATTCGCCATCGGCGATCGGCCCAGGGGAGGCCTTCTTTTGTGGATTGGCTCTTCCAACGGCGTGAAAGACGGTTGCGCCACGAATCGGACCAAAGACGCCCTTGCCGGACTGCAGCGGGCCTCGATGCATCTACACTGCTACAGTACAGTACAACGTAAAGGTTGCGAGAGACAAAGAAGAAAAAAAAAAAAAAAAAAAAAAAAAAAAAAA